>CBVK0102182635.1:0-15805 GCA_900067695.1 Picea abies | reverse complement strand
ATGACCTTGTCCATTTTTTGTTGTCATACAAAGGAGCCCTGTCTAGAGGTTGTGGACATAGTCTTCTTCTTGCTCTGAGGCAAGATCAGTAGGAAAATGAATTTCTTAGTTTTGGGAATGAGCTTACTGTATTGTTTTGAAGTACCCAAAGAGATAGCGGCAGGTGGTGGTACCTCTGGTATCCTATAAAACTTATTTCCAAAGGTAACAATAACAACATGTGGTTGGGACTCATACACAACATGTCACTTCCACAAGTATGGTTAGCCTAATAATACATCACAAACATCAAGAGGAGAAATGTCACATAATACCTCATCAGTGAAGGACTTGATCCTGTAGGGAAGGCGACATTGCTAGCTGACGTGGAGATCCCATACTTAGTGAACCCACCTGATGGTGTATGAATGTGGGTTTGTTTTGGTTGGAAATCCTAACCACTTCACGACCTCTACTGAAATGAGGTTCTTTTGGCTCCCACTATCGACAATGAAATGTAGCAGGGAACCCTTTACCCACATATAGGAGTGGAAGAGATGCTCCTCCTCCTCTGGATCTTTCGTTTCTTCCTTCTAGATATTTGTACTAGAAATGGTGGTGTGGGGATCTATATCTATAATACGCTTCCCTCTGTCATTCCCCTTATTAGGTTTTGATTCAATGTCAGAGCATGCATATGATTCAAAATCCTTCATCTTGGGAACCAGTGACTGCTTGGCCAGAAACTCACTTGTATTGTGAGTGGAGCTCTTATAGAACTCACACCACTTTCCCGTGTCCTTCTTCGAATTCATAGTTCTTTTCTTTTCTTGTGGCTTTGGTATGTTGTCTTGAGCCTCCATGTCTTGTCTTTTTTCTTTTTTTTGCGGTTTGGAGGAGCCTTTCACTTTCTTTTGATTTATAGATCCAAAGTCTCATTTATTTTGTTTCAATTTCTTCTCAATCTTGGTAGCATACCGGTATGCCACACCAAGTGAGGATATGTCGAGGAATCCATTTCCTCCTTAATGTATATGTGCATACAACCGTGATACTTTAACACCAAATGTTTTTTCATCTCTTTGATACTCAACTTTGTGCACAATGTATGGAACAGATTCATCAGCTCATGGACATCTTGATCCCTTTTTTGTCACAGCATAGTCCATTGTATGTACTTTTCCTCATAGATCTCCACGAGATAATATTTTCCCTTGATGGTGTCTAGGAAATAATTCTGAGTTGGTAAAGCCAAGAACATAGAGGGTTCCTCTTCTTCCTTTCTCTTAGAGTAGGTTTCCCACCAGTCCTTGACATGGGGGGTGGGTTTGAGCAATGAAAAAATAATCTTCTCACCGTCGAAAATCTCATGAACCAAGAAACATCATTCTAATAGATTCAACCATCTATCTACATCATTTTCATCTATTCGACCATCGAATATGGGAATTTTAAAGTTTACTTGTTCCTTAAAAGAGGTTGCGTCTCTAGAGTGTCTGTTGGATGCAGATGCTCCGCTAGTGGGAAATCGATGAAGGATCTGGGCAAAGTTATCCATCATCACGTTCCTTTTTTTTTAAAGGGACTCCTCAAGCAATATTTTTATAGGATCTACTTGTCCCTCATATTTATTTTTGTCCCCCATGGGTAATCATTGGGTTTTGCAAGGCTGATCTTGCAAAGGTTCAACTAGATCGATCCCTAACTCCTTATACCTCGACCTCATTGGGGACATGCAAAGAAGGATCGAGCAAGAGAAGACCTCTTCGATACCACTGATATGAATTTATGTAGGAATGAAACATAATACACAAATAACCATAAATACAAAGAATCAGCGGAAATAACATTTCATTTCATTAATATCAAAGAACTGAAATTTGTTTACAGGCAAAATGGAAATAAACTAGCTAGGGTGTTGGTAGCTTAACTCTGAGAAGAGATGTGGTGGCTACAGACCTATGAAATATGTGTTACAATGAGACTCAAAGGCATATATATTATTGAGAAACAATGGAAAACCTTAAACATCCAAAAACCTAACCCTAGGAGATGAAACACCAGAATATGGACCCTGTCGGGGTAAATTGGTACATCAATTTCTCAGGGTCGTAACTTTGGCATACTATCTTCATCTGACACACATGATACATTGTCATAAATATATATCCGAGGAATACAACCCCCGATGGATAATATCAAGGTCTGAAATGAACTTGTCTTCACCAGAGTTTTGATACCCAAAAAAGGTCGTTTAGGGCCTCAAAACGACTCCAGAAGTCCAGGACCCAAAAAACTGCCAAAAATAGTAAATTGTGCTACAATTAAAGAAACTAAAAAAATGAAAGAAACAATGGTGGGGGTCCAAGTGGAATAGGTAGGTGGCCACCAATATCCACCTAGATCAGAAAACCAAATCATCACATATGAGCGTTAATAATAGAATTACCCATACTTACAATTAGAATGATGCATCTATGGTCTTTATTCAATGACAACTTTTTGTTAAACCGTGCCTCCCTTGTAGGCTTCTGTTCACAAACTGAAAGTTGGTTCTTAAGAGATTCCCATTGACAAATTTTCTTCAACATATATTACCCTCAACATCCATGGCACAAGTTGTATCATCATTCAATTATGGTTTTTCCTTGTGGTTCAACTCGATCAATATAGTGGACAAGAGTATTACCTATACTTCTGATAGTCTCATCGTTCTAGTAGTGAAGTGACAAGTATGGGAGGTGAAACCAGACAAGGATTGTCGATGGGATGTCATTCTCAGTGCAGAGGTCAGGGATCCAATGATTGAGATACATTCCCCTAGACCCGATGAAGTAGGGATCTCTTCTGAAGATGAGATCTCTGTCGGCGTTGAACTCGAATAGAAAAACAAAGAAATCCCTCCCACAAAAGGAGTTCAATATCTGCCCTTGGATAAGGGGTTTCCAATTTATATCCACCCAAAGAGTCATTGTGCGTGAAGATGGCCATATCCTATTGAAATGGCCAATGAGGCCATTCTTAGCAAATCATAAGGCAAGATTTCTCAAAGAATAAAAATGCACAGGAACCTTCACGATTTCATCCATCTTCTTGACGACGCGAGAGGGAGACTACTTAACTGTTTTTCGAATGGTGGAAACCAGAGTTTCCAAATATTCATTGTCTAGG
Source organism: Picea abies (assembly GCA_900067695.1). Taxonomy (NCBI): domain Eukaryota; kingdom Viridiplantae; phylum Streptophyta; class Pinopsida; order Pinales; family Pinaceae; genus Picea; species Picea abies. The sequence goes on along the minus strand of CBVK0102182635.1, from coordinate 12,655 downwards.
GGATGGGGGTAGGGGGGTCCCCTCCACCAGCCACATACAACATAGAATTCACAACAAACTAGGGTTCCATACTTCAACAAATCTAGCAAGACCACTTGTATAATTTGTCATCGAAAAAATTGGAGTTGTTAGCTTATAAGGGCCATTTTAGGGGCAGGTCTCACTTTAGTGATTTGGGATCCATAAATTTATGGATCCCATTTGAGGCATTAAACTACATTTCTTTGGGTTGAAAACTTTTCTAACAAAGTTCCTAGCATGATGACATTGTTAAATCACATCGAGAGCTTTCCAATGATCGCCTCAATCAAAGTTCATATGAGGAAGTTATGCCTCCCGCAAATTGAACTATCTTGTTGACCACCATGATACCAAGTGGTTAGCTCCCATTATTCACAAGTTGATCTAGCCATGTTTTGTCTTTCAATAATATTCTAGATGGTCCAAAACCATAACCCTAATCAAGAGTCGAGGCATTAAAAAACCCTAACCCTAACCCTAACACTAGACCACTATTAGTCCATGTTAAATATTGGACAAGGAAAGAAAGGGGTTCCATTCTTATAGTATTTAACATTGTTCCATAGTAGAACAAAGCATTGAGAATATGATATTGAAATATAATAGAAGAAGCATAAAATATTATAGTAGCCATATAGGCCACAATGTCCATGGCAACTCTATAGTGAGTGCACTTTCTTTGTATTTGCAATTCATAATTAAGAATAAAAGATCAAGGCATAGGCTTCACCTTTTAGCTATGGTTTTCTAGTATTAGATTTTCCAAGGGTACATATTGTGTTTATTGTGTGGATGGTGTTTGATTTTCTTATATTCTCCCTTTTTAGTTTTAATTTATTTTAGTAGCTTGTGCAATAAACTAGTAATAATATATATGAAATCTAAAGTAAAATATTGCATAGATATTGCATAGTACGAGATTGTAGAGTATTGTAAGATTTGTAAAGATGAATTGTTCCAATGAAATATACATAGTAGTTTACATATCATATTGGTATTAAATCGAGTTTCTTTGGGTTTTTTATGGGAAATTGCAAGATCTAAGAATTGGCATAAGAAAGAAGTCTTAAAACCCTAGCCATGGAAAAGGAGTATAGTAACAATCCAAAAGTTGAGCCAACGAAGAGATTTTCAAAGATGAAAGCATAAGTCATTGACATCCCTTGCAACATGACCATCCTCATGGAACTCTAGTGAAGAAGCTTGGACCTTTTGAGGAATTTGGTAGCTCTAACTTAGGCATTGGCTTGAGCAAGAAATATAGAGATAACGAAGACCTAGAAAAGGAGTTGAAAAAAGAGTCAAAGAAAGAGAGACTGGGTACTAGTGCCATCACTTCTTCCCAATTTATCTTTAAAGTGGACATAAAACACTACCAAGGTAATATTGATGTTGTTAAATTGAATAGATGGTTGCAACAATTATAAGTTTATTTCAATGTTCATAAAAGATTTCACCTGCCCAACTGAAGCTAGAGGGCCATGCCCAAACTTGGTGGCAAATTCACATGAATATTCTTAGACTAAAAGGTGATACCCTCTATTAGGGACACAGAGGAAAAATGGATCCATTGGAATTACTTCTAGCAAAATAAATGGCATCGTGTGCAAGAATACACCAATGAGTTCAAAATACAAGCCATTATGTTGTGTGTATCTCCCAAGAACCTAGATGTACTCCTTAAGTATATGAGAGTGAAAGGATCCAAACAACCACTATAATAATTGTGATATTAATTGTAACACCAGATATAATTGTTGGAAGCTACATCCAGAGATGAATCCAAAGAACTCCAAGAAGGATGTCAAGAAGAAGTACATGTCAGCCATTGATTTAAACAACTAGGTAGAGAGAAACTTAGATGTATAGGAAAAGATTGTCTACACTACAATGGAGAAGGAGGTGAATCTGAGTAGCCTCTATCCCAAGAAAGAGAGGGAGATGAATAAATTCTTCCATATTAAGATCCAGGTCGAGAAAGAAAATATGGTGGATGCTCTCTTTGATTTTAGCTCATAGGACAATCTTATAGCATAAGATCTAGTTAGCAAGCTTAGATTGGAAGTTCATGAGAATCATCACTTATATCCATTGGGATGGGTAAATAAGGATGCAAAGCTCAGGCTCACTAAGTAGTGTAAGATCAAATTTGTTGAAGTGGAGGTAAACATAACACTACTTGATGTGTGTGGTGTAGTGTTTCAAAGCCCCTATGTGCACATGAGGGATGCAATTTTCATGAGAGAAAACCAATAACACGAGATCAACATGCATTGTTCAAAATGACTTGTAAACATTAAAACCCATGGCCTATAGATATGTGTATTGTTTGAGAATAACCCCATTTTACTCCAATATTTTCACTCTGTTCATCCAAAATCTATTCCAAAAATTTATCTTAACCTCGAGAATAAATTAGTCCAGGTGAAAACCTTTAGCTGCAATTTTTTTTTTAACATTATGTTTAACCATAAATTACAAAAATAACATATCTCTTTCACCCCTAATTGCAAGATCACCTCACTTGAATCTCTAGTGTAATTAGATGCCAACAAAATTCATACTCTTATAATTAATTAGTTTATTGACTTTTGATAGATGGGTCATCGCTTCAGATGAGTCAAATAATTAATAAATTATACACAAGGTAGCTGAGGGAATAATTGTGCATCGACACATTAGCTACTCAACTTTTCACAAGCATCTTCTTCATAAAAAATTATGCATAGAGAAAGGACTAAAGAAATTGAAAATAATCTTCTTAATAACAACTCATGCATAGGCCAAGGGTTGGGGAACTTATTTTCAACCCAAAAATAACCATATGCTCTTATCTTACTTTGAATTAGGATTGGGGAGGGAACAAATCCATCTATACAACAAATGATTATGGGGAGGGGGGGAAGAGGCACAGACACTACCAAATGGGCTCCTTAATGCTCTGGTAGATTCTATTCAACTAATTTTGCAAATTAATCTTAAACATTCTTCCTTAATGATTTAGTATGCCATTCAAAAACTAATGCCTCTTCTAAAATCCATACTAGCGACACTTGAACTTAGGGAGGACACAAGGACAACGTAGGGTATAGATGAATAAAAGTCCACTATGCACTTGCTCTAAATATGGTTTTCAGAAACTGGTATTGTTCATTTTTTTCTTATATCTTTGTGCTTAGAAATTTTGTATGAATTTAATTTATCATAAGGTAGGGAAAGGGAAGGACAAAACATATGGTAGGATAATAATGACAAGTGGAAAAGGTGTGGCAATAATTTATTCTTCTCAAAACACACATCCATTGAAATTAATACACTAAACAACTTCTCGTGACAAACTTTGTTCTCTTCATAGATATTTAATCTCTAATTAAAAGAAAACAACTTAGACATCTTATAAAAAAGTATTCACCAAAAAACTTACATAAAGAATGACTCACTTGTATCTTTCTCTAGCCCTAATACCTTCAAACACATTTCTCCTTCTACGCCAATGCAAACAATGTAGGATAAACCACTGATAGATTGTGATTTCGATTCCTTGTTTCAATAATTCCTTTATGCCCCCCTCTCTCTCCTTCATTTTTTTCATGCTTCTAGGCTTACAAATTGATCTAAGGAAGTTGATGCTTCCATATTTGTAACATAAGGAAGGTTCGAGAGAGGGAGGCAAAAGCCCAAAACTAACTATCCGTTGAAGGTGGGTGGGAGAAGAGATGTATATATATCAAATCTTACCCTGCTTCAACATTTTCCTCCTCCTCCTCTGTCTAGTCTGGAATGGTATGCATGTTTGCTTGGGTTTCTGAGTCTGTGTGTCGTGTGAGTCTGAATGTCTAAATTTTGGTCAGTTTGTGTGTCGTTTGATTCTGAATGTCTCAATCTGGGTCGGTTCTGTGTGTCGTTTGAGTCTGAATGTCTGAATCTGGGTCGAGTCTAAGTCATTCATGTATGTTTGTGATTGAGGAGAAGGATGGATTGGATTCGATCATTTGTTGTAGCCAAAAACTTCAAGGAAAGGCGGCTCATGGAGAGAAGTAAGGCTTCTTTCATTTCCAGGTGCATTTTATTCTTATTTCCTCTAATCTCTTCTCTGCCTTGATTTGCTATGAGAGAAAATTTCATTCATTACCTTCATTTTGTTTTGTATTGAAATTTATTCAGGATTCCTTGAGCATTGCTCTGGTCTGAATGGTTTTGTCTCTATCTCGGCAGCTTCACCATGTTTCTTGAAGTTAATTTCTTATTAATCAACTTAACCAATCCATCTATTAGTTTAACCAGCCTAACATCATGTTCATTAGGTTTAGGTTTTCATTAACTGGTTTACCCTCTTGTTTATTGGTTTAAACTGCCATCACCCCCTACGTCATTCTCTCTGAATCAATTTAGCCCACCTTCTACATGTACTCTACCTTTTTACTTGTGTAACGTTCCATTAGTTTAGCCTGATTTTGCCATCAACTTTGTCATTAGTTTACCTTCCTTTTTCATGCTTTGCTTTCCGTTTAGTGATTTAAAGTGCCATCACTTTATCCCTCTTTCGCCATTGTATCTGTCACCAGTTTACCCGCTTGTTCCATTGTTTGATCGATTGTTTATTTCCCATCTGTATTGCATAGAATTTGGTTTTTGGTTTGATGTATTGCATAGAATTTGGTCTTTGGTGAGATTTCAAACCAAGCAATGACTCCACCTTTCTTTATTAAAACTAAAACTAAACTCACATTCATTATTAATGCTTATTGCTTGCTTTTTTATTTAACTCGTCCTTGTTTATTTTGAATTCATTGATCAACCTATTTCATTAAACAAAATGTTTATTCAATTTAGTTTACCATGAGGCATCCTTGTTTTCATTAATTAAACCATTTCATTAAATAGAATATTGTTTTCATTAATTAAATCATTTCATTAAATATAATGTTTATTCAATTTTGTTTACCATGAGTCTAACTTGCATCGGCTACCATATTATTCACTAAATTTATATAGTGAGTTTTGAAATTAATTCTAACCAATAAAACACTTAATTATTTTTAAATATTTTATATTGAAATAAATTCCAACAAATGAAACACTTAATTATTTTTAAATATTTTATATATTTATATTTATATTAATAATACATATTGGTTCATTTTTATTTTATTTTAAATAGATGTGATCATTAAAGTGGTGAAAGGGAGAATTAAAATTTTACAATTATAAGTTTTTTACCTAAAAACATTTTTTATATATTTTTATAACAGGTGGGAAGTGATGTAGATGTTAGTTTTAATTCAATATTTCATGATATGAGTATTTATATTTGTTCTCACAATTTCAATAGAGCATTAATTTTATATTTATTTATGTTTTTTTAATTGTATGAGAAGAGAAGTAGAATATCTTTATTATAATTTTCTTTTTGAAAAATAGAATATCTTCTTATATTTGTTTTAATTTGATATTGCAGGAGTTAATATTCATTATTGGAGTTCACCATCTTTAATTATGTTTATTCAAAATAGACATAATTGTAACATGTATTTATTGTCTCTCTTTTCATAGATATTTATTAAGAGAACTATGTAAATACAGTGATTAATAAAAATAAAAAATATATGGAAGGGGTGCTCCAAGGAAGGTGGAGCCCCACTTTTCTTGGAGTAGTGTAACATGTTTCGTTCCTATGCTTTTATCTCTATTTTTGTTAAGCTCATACATATCAAAATACACTTTCTATGCATATCTACTTTGCAGTTTTCACATTTAAATTAATCTTACATTTCAACTCTCTAATAATTTATTTTTAGAAAAATGCAAATTATACCATCTTATATAATTTACCACATAGACTAATTTCCCTTTTAATTATAAACCATGCATATTATTTCTATTTTCTTTCTTTCTTTATTTTTTATTTTACTAATTTATTTATTTTATAATTAAAAATAAGTACTCTGTATGTTTTATATAATACAATTATATTTATTAATATGTAATTTATGAAATTTGATAATGTGTTTTTTTTAAATTTTAAAATTGCATGTGTTTCTTTATTAGTCTCTGTTATAGGCATAGAGGGACTATAGCGATCGATAAATTGTTGACTTCGTATTATTTTGTTCTTTGATCACAAATATTTCCATATTATCTATTGTTGGAACCAGGGAACTAAAAACATCGATCGATTTTTATATAAAAAAAGGTACCATATTTGTCATGATCTGATTGGACAAGGGATTGGAGGTCTTATTGTCGGCTTCTCTATTCCCAATGTTATATATGTTGGCATATCCAAAGTATTTGATCATATAAAAACGTAGGTTATACACAAATGAACATAGATAATCCTCAAATGGAAATTGAAACAATCCTTTCTCTTTGTGCAGGTTAGAATCCTATCACAATGTCTCAGTTAAAAATATATTTTAGTACCATTTTTGTAACACCGACTCTATTTAAATCAATAAATACTAACATAGATTCATTTAAACCCCTGCTCTATTAATCATTGAGATGGATTAAAGAAAAAAAGAGGCATAAACTTCTCACTGCTTAAAATATCAAAGATAACATGGATTTATGTTACTAGTTTATTTCATTATTATACTCTTTCATATTATTATTGTCGTCGTTGTAGAATTTTTTATTATAATGCCATACTTTGTTTTTCACTTACATTGTAGAATGCACCTCCATTCTTTCAGTGCAATACACTGCTACCTTCTTTTGTTTATTGTTTTCTCTCCCTAAAGTAAGTCTTAAAATCACCTTCATATCATTGCTTCTATAAAGAGTGTGTATACATTGTTATGTTCTAAAAAACGTAACTGTAGAACCACCACCTCTTTATATATGATATATATTTAGAAGTCCAGTTGCATAAGCACAAACCTATTGGTGTTTAAAAAATTGGGAAAATTTTGGATTAAGATGGACCATTTTATTACTAAAATTTTGGATTGTATTACTATGGTCCATTTTTTCTTAATTTTTTATTTGTACAAGTTTCCATTATTTTTTCAATTAATTTATTAATGCCACTTTACACATCCCATCCATATTGAGTTGTCCATACACCTAACTACTCTTAGAGAAAAAACCATGAAATCATTCAAATATATAATCATTCTAAACAAAGAAAATGGATACAAACATTATAATGCACATTAAAATATTCCAAGCAAAGCTACATTGAAACATTATAATGCATATATGCACTGAAAATTGAAACACTATGATGGATATTTAATATTACAATAGAAATGTGTTTTTTTTTCATAAGTATCAAGATTTATTATCTTAATTTAAAGAAGTTCCTAACTTTACCATGTAATTGAAATCAAAGGCCCATTCAAATGCGCAACAACTCTTCCATCACTACATATCATGCAAAGACCCATACCATCATGCCTACTAACAAAATCTATGAAAAGACCCATAACAACATGCCTACTAGCAAAATCTATAACATTGATTTATCCAAAGAATTTGGATTTGGATCTCATTCTCGAGGGCTTTGGTTTTGGTAATTTTTCAAACCAGTTACAGGTTACCCAAGAAATCTTAAGAGACTAGATAAGATAAATAACACAAAATTATATGAAAAAATTAAAAATTAGGTCAACTGTGTGTACCAAAAGCAAGTAATTTGTGAAAGAACTATCCTCCCCTCTATTCTCGTGCATGGTTGACCTCTTAAGCCATCCATTTTGCAACCACAAGAAGCATATACTTAACAAAAGTACCGGATTCAATCGAACTACTAGCCTCTGTCACACCATGTCCACTTAATTTTTTTTATAAAACTTAATAGAAAATTCATCATATATCTACCCTATTACACCCTTATATCTACCTATTTTATCCTTATCTCCCAAATCATTTTGTTCTCCATCAATCATTTTAAAAATAGTCTACTCTATTTTATTCATTAGTAGCATATTAGCTTCCACAAAGTTTGAATGGATATATAGACCAAACCTTCAAGATTCTTAGATATTTCAGAGTATTAAACTGTAAGAGCGTGATAGTTGAATAGATAGTCCCCTATAGCTGTAGCAACCCATGCCCATCAATAGAAAATAAAAAAATTTCAATTACATGCATACAATGTTTGCACGAATAATGATTAGTTGTAGCAGCCCCTACCCATCAGTAGAAAATACAAATTTGTCAATTACATGCATACAATCTTTGCACGAATAATGATTAGCTATAACAACTCCTGCCCATCAATAGAAAATACAAATTTTTCAATTACATGCATACAATCTTTGCACGAATAATGATTAGTTGTAGCAGCCCCTGCCCATCAACAGAAAATACAAATTTGTTAATTAAATGCATACAATCTTTGCATGAATAATGATTAGCTGTAGCAGCCTCTGCCCATCAATAGAAAATACAAATTTGTCAATTACATGCATACAATATTTTCACGAATAATGATTAGTTGTAGCAGCCCCTTCCCATCAATAGAAAATACAAATTTGTCAATTACATGCATACAATCTTTGCACGAATAATGATTAGCTGTAGCAGCCCCTGCCATCAATAGAAAATACAATTTTCTCAATTACATGCATACAATCTTTGCACCAATAATTAATGATTAATGAAAGTTTTTATAAATTAAAACAAAAAGAGAAGCCTCACTGATCTTTGGAACAACAACAAACCAAAGCATGTAAAGCCAATCATTGAGCTTCTTTCATAGCCTTTGTGATGCAGGGTAACAACAAAAATTAGACTACTAATCTATAAGAGACTGAAATTCATATCCTTGTACAGTTTAAATTCAGCCTGAGTCTGCACCCCTTCTCTGCCTATAGATTTCTATCCTATATATCAATTAACCCCTCAAACTCCAATCTAGACCTTAAAGAAATATCTCAAGTATGAAGCATACACCTGCAACCCTTCTCCTTGAAACCCAAAGGAAGGAAAAGCTTGATAAAGACAACCTATGTTTGTTTTGGATTTCAATGATGGCCTTGTTGTTCTCAGACACTTCAACATCCACGCGTTTATCACTATATTTGTGACCAAAAAATGGCTCAATGGTTGGTTATCGGTCGTGCTAATAATGAATTGGTCTCAGATTCATGTTATACACAATGCCTCCAAATCTTATCATGCAACCTGACCAAGAATACGTTTATAATCTGAATCATGATTGGGATTCGATCCTTTGCTATGTTAAACCCTGCGCATCATTTTCAAAACTTGCAATTAGGGCCTTGGTATTCCATCAATTTCAAGAAGCTGGTTGCAATTTGTTTCTTCTACAAATTACTACAGGAATGCGTTTTCTCCCCTTTAGTTCTAAATTCTTAACGCATTTGGCAAAATTCCAACCTCTTCAAATCTATCTTCAACACAACCCAGAACCAGAACTCTATTTGAATGTCCACACTAAATGAAAACAAACTTGCCCTTCAAATCCAAGTCATTCAAATGATATGAACTAGATCAAATTAACTCAAGGGGTAATTGACACCAGAGTTGAAGAGTCCCAAAAAACAAACGTCAATCAATAGAAAAAAAAAAGAAACGAATATAGATCATAACCCTCGACAATTATTGGAAAAGACGTTCTGGAAAAAGAATAGTGATTTCACGGGAGTTAACACATAAATTCTTCATTCACATTAAATCTATGTCACCTCAAAATAATTCATATTCGTGTTCAAACTATGGCTTACTCCAATTCCTCTGCTCTGCCTACCCTACCTCTACATGTGCTTTCACGCTCTCTCCCCTTTCTTTCTTTCATGCCCTAGGCTTACAAATTTATCCAAGGAAGTTGATGCTTCCATATCACAACAAATCTAAAGAACCTACTTGATGAATGCCTAAAATTCATTGAATTATTAAGTAAACGCAAACAAAACTTACCTAGTTTCTCTAGCATCTCGCCATGGACTCTGGATGCATCCTAATCTCGCCATGGACTCTGGATGCATCCTAAAAACAACAACAAAATAAAAATTTAAATCAGCTCTAATTTTCATCAAAACTGAAAAAAACATCAATCGACTGCATTGAAATTGACAAAAAAGCATGAAACGAAGAAAACAAAAAAAGTATAAAAGGAAATTTAAAAAATAATTGGTCAACTACCATCAAATTGACAAAAATCCATGAATAGAAATGGTAAAAAAGGTATCCAACGAAACTGAAAAAAAAGCATGAACAACTAGTTGAGGAGAGAGGGATTTTTTCTTTATATGTAACATAAGGAAGGTTTGAGAGAGGGAGGCAAAGGCCCAAAACTAACTATTCGTTGAAGGCACAAGGTAGAAGAGATGTATATATATCAAGTCTTACCCTGCTTCAACATTTTCCTCCTCCTCCTTTATTTGGTTTGGACTGGTATGCCTGCGTGCTTTGGTTACTAAGTCTATGTGTCATTTGAGTCTGAATGTCTGAGTTCTGGTTGGTCTGTGTCTAGATGTCTGAATATGGGTCGAGTCTAAGTAAGTCATGTCTGTATGTGATTGAGGAGGAGGATAGAGTGGATTCAATCATCCGTTGTAGCCAAAAACTTCAAGGAAAGGCAGCTCATAGAGAGTAGTAAGGCTTCTTTCATTTCCAGGTGCATTTTACTCTTATTTCCTCTAATATCTTCTCTGCCTTGATCTGCTATGAGAGACAATTTCATTCATTACCTTCATTTTGTTTTGTATTGAAATTTATTTAGGATTCCTTGAGCTTTAATCTGCTCTGATGGGATGGGATGGAATGGAAAGCCCCACTTGAGCACTGGTCTTCAATGGATTTCATTTCAAGGTTATTCAGGATTCCTTGACCATTTCTCTACTCTGATGGGATGGGATGGAATGGAAACCCCCACTTGAGCACTGGTGTTCAATGGATTTCATTTCAAGGAAAATGTAAAAAATCTCCTTCACGTTGTTGCAACTGCTATCAAATCCTCTTTGGAAAATCAAATATCTTTGGCTCCAGGTATGGATGAATGGTTTTGGCTCTATCTCGGTAGCTTCACCATGTTTCTTGAAGTTAATTTCGTATTAATCAACTTAACTAGCCTATCATTAGATTTGGGTTTTCATTAACTGGTTTACCCTCTCATTTATTGGTTTAAACTGCCTCACCTCTTACGTCATTCTCTGCATCAATTTAGACCACCTTCTCCACCTTCTCCATGTACTCTACATTTTTACCAATTTAACGTGCCATTAGTTTAGCCTGATTTTTCCATAAACTCTGTCATTAGTTTACCTTCCTTTGCCATGATTTGTTTTTCATTTAGTGATTTAAATTGCCATCACTTTATCCCTCTTTATCCATTGTATCTGTCATCAGTTTACCCACCTGTTCCATTCTTTAATCGATTGTTTAATTCCCATCTGTATTGCATAGAATTTGGTTTTTGCTTTGATGTATTGCATAGAATTTGGTTTTTGGTGAGATTTAGTGTGAATGAAGTATTTTTGTGCTAACTCGCTAAGAAGGTGTTGATGCAAGGACCTTTTTGGTAGTAATCTAATCCATCAAAATGAAAGTAAAAAACACAGGTTATACACAAATGAACATAGATAATGATCAAATGGAAATTGAAACAAACCTTTCTCTCTGTGCAGGTTAGAATCCTATCACAATGTCTCAGTTACAAATATATGTTAGTACCATTTTTGTAACATCGACTCTGTTTAAATCAATAAATACTAACCTAGATTCATTAAAACCCCTGCTCTATTAATCATTGAGAGGGCTTAAAGAAAAAATGGGGCATAAACTGTAATGTTCCCAAGCCAAGACGCAAGGAACATCACGGTTTTGGGTGTCTTTTAAAACTTTTATTGGTGGTGGTATTTCGTCAAACACTTTGTTGATCTACTTGTTTACATGTGTTTACCTGCAGGATGGCCTCTTGATTTCAGCCTTAGGGTTTAGTTGATGATTTAGATGTGTATTGCAGAAATAAACAAGAAGATATAATCATGGAACATACCTCAACCATATGCAATATGATAGACAAGCCAAAACATCTCAAATCTGCTTTTATTCATGAAATAGAAGAACCTGCTACAATGAAGATGTCGATCTGGAATGATCAATAGATGGCTAAGAAGATAGACAATAGAAGTTGGAGCTACTACAAAATTCTCTAATAGAAGATGCCACAGGCCTCCAAAGGCCAAATATCCAATGAACATCAATACAAGATGATCTGGGTCATATGAAGTGCAAGAGGCCCCAACTGAATGATGCCACGCCCTGCTGGAATGTTGAAGCTCCTCAATAATTCGGCCCTGCTGCCAAAGGTGTCCAATCACCTCAAGAAAGATATGTTATACACAATGCCTCCAAATCTTATCATGCAACCTGACCAAGAATATGTTTATAATATGAATCATGATTGGGATTCGATCCTTTGCTATGTTAAACCCTGTGCATTTTTGAAACTTGCAATCATGACCTTGGTATTCCATCAATTTCAGGAAAATAGTTGCAATTTTTTTCTTCTACAAATTGCTACAGGATTGTGTTTTCTCCCCTTTAGTTCTAAATGCTTAAGACATTTGGAAAAATTCCAACCTCTTCAAATCTATCTTCAATACAACCCAGAACTCTATTTGATAGTCCACACTAAATGAAAACAAACTTGCCTTTCAAA
>CBVK0102182567.1:0-12123 GCA_900067695.1 Picea abies | reverse complement strand
ATCTGAGCATATAACACAAGAAAATGACAAGATACAAGCAATGAATACCAATATAGAGCCGACAACTTCAGATCTGACCTTTATTTAGATAATAGAGTGATCCTGATACAATAGATCTGCAGATCTGGGAGAATACAAGAAGAATAATCAAGCGGGAATAATAGTTTCTCCAACAAGCTCCAAAACTAAAGATAATAGCCTCCAAAGGCACCACAATCAACTGGAGAAAGGGGCAAGATTAATGTCTTTCCCTTTGATAGCAGGAAACCCCCTCCCTAGCTGAGTTGCGCACTTCTCTATGGCTGTAGATCACCAAGATTTCTGCCTCCCTCCTCTAGGCCTCCAAAACCCTCCCAAATTGGTGAAATAGTAGATCAGGGAATTACAAACCCTTGGGCAAAGTCTCAAGATGAATGGAGGTGTTATGACACCCCTAGTGAAGGAATCTCTCTGATGCAATGCACACTCCTCTAGAAATCGTGCTCCAAATAAATCATATACTGAAGAAAGCTCCTCAAAACTAGCATAGGCAAGGTGCCCAAGTCCTATCAATCAGATCCCAATAGGTTTTGGTCACCAAAACCCCTTCCTCTCTTCAAATCGAATGTCTTTCGTTCAACTAGTGCACCCTCCTCTAGAAATCGTGCCAAGCTCCAAATAAATCATATACTGAAGAATCCTCTAGAAATCGTGCCAAGCTCCAAATAAATCATATACTGAAGAAAGCTCCTCAAAAATGGCATAGGCAAGGTGCCCAAGGCCTATCAATCAGATCCCAATAGGTTTTGGTCACCAAAACCCCTTCCTCTCTTCAGATCGAATGTCTTTCCTTCAACTAGTGCACCCTCCTGCTGGAAAACCTCGGAAATTGTGCACTCATTTTTCTTCACTTGCTGAATAACCTGTATGATGTTGTAGAATGATGGGGGAGGAATATTGCACCTTCGTGACCAAGCTTGGATCAGGATAGGTGGGATCTTTCACCACCGAGATGATCTCTTGTAATGTCCCCGTTGGCCTAGGAGGCATAATGAATGGTTCCGCTAACCTAAATTAGTTCTCTAAGGCTAAGTTGGAAAAATTACCTAGGGAACTCAAATTTTGCCTAGGAAATGACTTTATAAAGTGAAAAGGGAAAAAGGGGGACATGGGTTTTAGGCAAAACAAAGTTATTTAAAAATTATAAAGTGTCCAAGCATAAAGTGACTTTAAAAGAAAATTAAAAGGTAAAGTGAGTGGGAAATAACTCCATTAAGAAATAAAAGAGGGGAAAAGAGAAGGCGCCCCTCATTCTTGCATTTGCTCATTTGAGAAAAAGATATTGGAGAGCTCTTGAGAAGAGAGACTAGGGTTTTTGGAAACCCTTCTTGTGTACTAGTTTCGGTGTTGCAATGATACACCCTAGCTAGTCTTACGGAGGTAATCACTCAGATTTCCTCATTGCACTTCATCGCCATCAAAGATCTTGCTCATATCACAGTCAAGGTTCGATTTGGAAAAGCATTTATGGAGTAAAGGTTGGTATTTCATAGTGGGGTGAAATTATTGAAGGAACCGTCCACATTCTTCTTGCTGAGTGCATCTCTTAACAGTGGGGCGATATCCCTGAAGATTGAATTGAGATACAAGGGTCGAATGACTTGAAGAAGGTCGAGTTTCCCTCAGGAAAAGTTGTGGGTTCTTGTTGCACTATATTTTCTGTGAGTTGGGTGCATATCCATGGGAGAAACAGCGTCATTCTCCCTTGTGGGCTGAGACAGCGCCATTCTCCCTTGTGGGCTGAGTTTTCTTACCTGAGTTTTCGTGGTTCTGGGGAGGGATTTCATTGCCACTGGACTGACATTTCATTGCTGGACGAACTGCTGATGTGGGGGAAGTCGACTTGTCTGTAGCAGCTGATTTATTACCATCTGGGTAGGGTTATTTCTGTGGTGGGTTTTCAGTGAACCGATTGTTGTTTATCATTGGGTGTGTTGCTGCTGTTTGGAGGCACGTTTTGCTGCAATTTGAGGAAAAGAAGGTAAAGTACAGCCACCACAGTTCACTCCTTAAAACTATGAAGTTTCTGCCCAATTGTTCATCTACAGGAATACATATCAGCACTGTTATGATTGTTATCCTTTGGGAAAGAGTCCCCTCAAATATCTGGGTATATCTAATGCATGGGGAGTTGCTGCAAGTACACCCACAGTTCAGAATTTATAGATCATCCTTATATATATGCGTGGACAGCCACCTCCAGGTCAGATATTGACTGCTGTGTTATCAATTAATTAAAATACTTATATATCATCAATTCTTGTTGCTGCAGTTCTATTATGGTGTGTTGTGGTATTTGAATAAATGTTATGAGAAAGAAATCAATTGCTATCTTTTCCAAGTCTCTTTCCTTATTGTTATTTGGGGAAGTTTATCTTTGCCAAGAATATCTCAGATTGCATCTACAGTAGTTTGTGGGTAAACTATTTGACAAAATAGCTCAGAGACAAAGCTTAAACAAACTTGGAAATTTTGGTTGGAATTTCGAGAAATTCCAAGAAGGGAACCTTACATCTCTAGGGTTTGTTATCCCAAAACCCTCAAAACATCTTTGGCTCTAGAGCTCAAGATGCAAAGTAATAATAATCCAAGATAATGAGAGATGTGCCCTCCTTTTCCTTTTATACCCCTGATCTATATCTCTGTTGAATTAGTTGACCACCTCCTAAGGTTAACTCTTTGTTTTTCCTCATGTGGTCTTTTCCTCCACTTACTTTACCTTTTCTCTCCCAAAGTCACCTTTAAATTATAACATTGTACTTCGATGGGTACTTTGTGTTTCTTGGTCCCCATGACTCATGAGACTATAGCCTAGTGGGGAAAACTAGACTACTAAGTCTCTCACAACCTATTATCAGGAGGTGGGGGAAATTACACTATGGGATCCCATACTCAGGAAATATCTCTATGATGTCATCCCTACTATATAAATCTAGTACACCAGGGTCGAGAGAAGCTAGCATACTCTCCCAAATCATCACTAAAATAAGGGTGGCTAAGGAATCATGCCATGTCTCGTGATGCTAACATACCAAGCATGCTCCCATATGCCTCCTGACATCATCCTCTAGATCCTCCTAGGAGAATATTTCTCTGAAATCCTGATGGGTCCTCAAGATCTCTGTCGATGCCTCCTGCAACCATACATACTTCCAACTGACCTCATAGTCCTCATCAGAATCATCGATCCTACTATGTTACTCGTCCTCATCCCGATGAGACTCTAAACCTATATCCACCTATAAAATATCCTCTGTCCCATGGTTGAATATACTCTCCATCATGCCCAAGGCCTCATTTGAATGTCTCGGGTGAATCTCCCCTATCCTACAACATGTAATGCAGTATCCCCTGTCAGGAGGTCTCTGTCTAATAACTCTCCATGTCCCATGCAACTGGATATCTTCCCCAATGTTGTTGTATATAATGAAAGTATCAGGGAAGGCTAACAGAAATGCCTGCAACTATATGTAGGACTAGGAAGTATCATATGCATTGGTCAATCCCAAAGGCTTGACCAAAAACTCATCCACCGACACCCATGGTGATTACTCACATGGAATCCACACCAATCTCATGCCATCATGTACAACGATAGGTGACTCCACATACTGATGGTCAATCACACTCCCCCTATCATCACTCAAATGATTGATGCTACTGGGAAGGTAATCTCTCAGATTCATGTTTTGTTGTAAGGGAGAGGACCTCTCTCCAGAAAAATCTCCATGCTCCACCAAGTATGTCTCTTGTATACCCATGCAAGCTCTTGTATCCTCCTACATCATCATGTATCCCGAGTGTATTGTTGGGTCAACCTCTACATGGATGTCAACTAATCTTGGAACCCAAATGGATGTGTCCTCATATCTACCCCTGGCTTTGGAATCCCCATGTGTATGTGTAGGACCAACTGTCTCAGAGGTCCTGATGAATGGTGGTCCCTGTGACACATGAACATCCTGAAGTGTCTCATGGTCACATCTCTTCATAATCATCAATGGTCCTAGGTATCCATCACACTCCTCCATCAAGTGACGCTCCTTTATCAAACCACCAACATCCTCTAGTGATGTAGATGAATTATATACCTGACTCTCTGCTGAGATATATGTAGTGGATCCCTGACTACCCTCCTCAAGGATCACCTTTAGTCTGGACTCTGATTCTTGAAGGATTGTCTGTGTGCCTTTCAATAATTCTTATGTGCTTACCAACTCATGAGTGAGTCATTCCACCTCAGTCTCCTTCTTCAACGCCCTATGATACATCTCTCCAACCTCCAAAAGGTAATCTTTATCCATCAACAACTACTAGTAGTCGGTCCTCATCACAATCACTCTCTCCCTAAGTGTTTTGGAAGTCATCAATGGAAATCTCCCCATATGAACTATCATGTGCCATATAGGACCTCCAACAATGCTCTACTACCAATGCATGTGTATCATCAATGTGTCAAATGGATTTCATGATCATGTCCTCTCTAACCCTTAGATGTCCTACCAAATGTCGTGAATCTTGATGTATGTCCTACTGAGGTGTTACCTCATGACTCCCACTACTAATTTCCTCATCAATACACTCTTCAAGAGCTAAAGCAACGTACTGCCCACTTTCCACTATGTCATTGAGTCCCCCTATATTCCATTGTACATCATCATATATTGCTACCTCAATCCAAACTGCCCTATATCCTATATGTGCAGTTGTATCCTTCTGTGCACTCACCCTACTAATATCATCTGCACCTGAATCCCATACAGATGTGTCCATACATGTGACATGGTCATTTTGACAAATAAGGAAAGCATCCTCATCACTGTAGACCGGACCTGGAAGTACGTATCCCATCGATTTGTTTGTCTCCACAACCTGATCTATCAATGGAATCTCCAAAAGAGGTGACTCACTCTCTCCATATTGATAGGTATGTATATATTCATCTGGATCCAATTCATGCCTCTCCTCCTAGGCCTATAGATCCTCATTTTGCTTATGTTCAATCACTACACAAGGCTCTTCTACTACATTTGGAATGCCATTGATATCCTCATTTGTCATGTCTAGCATAGGTGACTGGGAATATAAGGAATGTGTCATGCTCAACTCCATGATCATTATCCCCCACGCATGACCTCATATCAACACCCAAAGGTGGATAAACCAATCTCTAATGTTCCTCATTCCTAGGTGTTTCCACGGCTGGATCCTCACAAATATCACTACTATGGTGAGGTGTTGAGTCCTCAACACTGTCGGATTGAGAAACTAAAGCACATGCACTATCATCCTGACTCTCCAACTGTCCATCAGATGCATGCAAGTAATGGGACTACTCTAATGAGGCATATAAGGACGCATCCTCATACACATCCTCCTCATCATTGTTGTAGTGCACCTCAATGTAATGCTCTCTCTCATTACCCCTGCATCTATGGTCTAGCTCCCAAGGCTCTTTGAAACTATAGCAAAGTTCCCTACTCCTAATGGTTGTATACTCAATCTATGCTCCCTTCAATCCACTAGCTGGTGGTGATGTATCCACTTTCATGACTGTTTTGGCTCTGCTTTCCTTTGCTTTTCTTCTCCAATAATTGACTTCTTCAATCTTCTTGGCCCATAATGCAATATCATCTTTACTCCACCTAGGATTTTTGATGGATACAAAATGTTGGAATGTTACCTGAGCTCTGAATGTCTCACTAAGAGATTGATATTCCATATCACAATATATAATCTCCTCTAAAAAATCCATTTCTCCTTCATGAAGACCCTCGGGCTGGGAGGGACCTTCGCTTTGATACCACTATAATGTTCCCAAGTGGTTTTGCTTGGAAAATTTAAAGTTTTTATGTTTTCTGGTTGTGGTATTTTGTCAAACAGTTTGTTGATTTGTACTCTTAAGTTGTGCTAGGGTTTATTATGATGGTTCTTGTATAATTTTAAAACACTTAAATCATAGGAACATGACATCAATATATACACAACAAGATGAAATACAAGAAATAGCCACAAATACCTTAGATCTAATTTTATTTATCAAAGATAGCTAACCTCCATACAATAGTAGAGCAGATCTGGACCATGGATAGCAGAATAATGAGTGTGGATGATAATGCCTCCAAAGTACAATAGAAAGAAGAATATATGATCTACCAAGAGTCTTCCCAAGTTGAATACGAAAGATCTCCAAAACCCAACTCTTTCCATTGTTGTAAGTGGTGTCTCTTCTAGCAAAGTGTGCTCTCTTTGGATGAAGCAAACTAAGAATTTGGCCTCCTCTTCTTTAGCCTCCAAATCACTAAAACCAACTGCAAAACTATATATCAGGTGATAGATAACTTCTGTGATGAATCTCCTAGTTGTTGGGAGTGATCCCACACTCCAAATCAATAGATCTACTATGAACAGTGTGCCCTCCTAAAGAGAAATATGCCCCCACTAGATAAGAGAATGAATATAGAATACCCTCATACACTGATGCAAAAATACGCTATGGTGGTATCAACCACTCCATGAATAATATCTACTGAATATCTATCCTCCCTAAGGTAAATCAAACCTATTCTCCTCAACTGGTGCGCCCCAACCTGCTGAAAACCCTCATTGGTGCGCCCCCTTGCCAAAATTGATGGTTCAAGTAGTTCTGAACTAATGTAGAATGGTGAGTGAGGAATATTTCACCTCCTTGGCCAATCTTGGATCAAGAATAGGAGAATATTTCACTCCCTTGTTGATCTCTAGGGTTTATTCAGTCAAAATCCTCAAAACCCCCAAGTACCATGGATCCTCTAGCTAAGAAGCCAGACATCAAAATATCATTCAACATAATTTCATAATAGAAGCCCATAACTCTCTTTTATACCCTTGTTCACCTTTTCTCTCCAAATGACTTTTACTTTGCTTTTAATATTCCTTCATAAAATACCTTTATTAATTAATTCACCTTTTTTTCCTCTAAAAAGTGATTAATTTGTCCTTATGGCTTCTCCAGCCACTGAAAATCACTTTTCATCATCTTATCTTGTAGTGATCTTCCTTCTGATTCTGATGAGCTATTACACCAAGTTGTTTCTTCACATATTATGCCCAAAATGACATCCTTGGTGAATTTAATTAAAATATGCTCAATAATAACTCAAAATTACAGACAGGGATGATTTTAAGGATGGAAATTTATTTTAAAATGTAGAAACCTTCGTGAATCTTACTAATCCTTCATATGCCTACTATAAATGTTTGACGATATTTTTGTAAAAATATTCAAATTTATAAGTATTTTATACAGTTTCTATAAAATTCTGGCGATTTTTAAGGTAAAATCATTTTATCCTATAGAATTTGGGTGAATCATTTTTAGAATGACGAATCGTTTTTTGGGAAAAACCATGGAAAATTAGCCCATGAGAGAAATTTAGCCCCAAAAATCGTCCTTGATTACGGAAATCGTCGAGATACAACAAAACCAAGGAAGAGTTGTGCGGAATGGATCGTAATGATGAAATATTATGAATAATGTGAGTCAAACCCCATAAAACTCCTCAATACCTGTTGAGCTCACTATCACCCCCAATTGGCTACTCTTACGGGTATCCCACTCTGTAACATAAGTGAATCCAAAAATGGGGACATTACACCAATAGAATCCAATACATAATCAAGAGAGGAGATAGAGATACGAGCATTTTCACCAATTGAAATTTAGGATTAGTTGGGGGACAAGGGGCACACATTGATGAAAAAGCAGGGTGATGGAACCTAGAAAGGAAAGAGGGGGAGGGTGGGGAGGAGAAATCACCCACAAAAGGAAAACTAAAAGGGAGTAAGAAGGTGCACCCCCCATGGAAGAGTACTAGATCCAACTGACAAATAGTTGAATGATCCCATGGAAAGACATCAAAAGGATGAACTAGCTTGAGACTTGTTATGGGACAATTTAGCCAAAGAGAGAAGGGAATGAGTGGGTGGACGGAACTTTTCAGAGAAATATTGTGTGGAATCACAGGTGAATCATCAAGGACACCCGAGAGGAGTTGAAGGATCAAAGGAAAATGAACCCTAAATTAAAAAGAGTCGTGCCAAAATTATAGAAAAAGGGGCAAGGAAAATGTGCCAACAAAACTGTGTAGAATAGTAGGTGAAGCATCAAAATCACTAAAGAGGAGTTGAAGGATCAAGGGAAAAGGAGCCCCAAACTAAAGAGAATCATGCCCAATTTCTAGAAAAAAAGTAAAGGAAAATGGGCCAACAAACAAATCCCTAGGAAAAAGTCACTGTCTAATCTACAGAGGAGATATAGAGGATTGAAGAGATATGAGAATGTTCCCAATTGAAATTTAGGATTACTTGGGAGACAAGGGGGACACATTGGTGAAAAGGTAGGGTGATGCAACCTAGAAAGGAAAGAGGGGGAGGGTGGGGAGGAGAAATAACCCACAAAAGGAAAACTAAAAGGGAGTAAGAAGGGGCATCCTTGATGGAAGAGTACTAGATTCAATTGACAAACAGTTGAACCTATGGAAAGACATCAAAAGGATGAACTAGCGTGAGACTTGTTATGGGAATATTTAGGCAAAGAGAGGAAGGAATGAGTGGGTGGAGGGATATTTTAAAATAAACATTGTGTGGAATCATAGGTGAAGCATCAAGGGCACCTGAGAGGAGTTGATGGGTCAAAGGAAAAGGAACCCTAAATTAAAAATAATCATGCCAAAATTATAGAAAAAAGAGGGAAGGGAAATGTGCCAACAAAATTGTGTAGAATAGTAGGTGAAGCATCAAGGGCACTTGAGAGGAGTTGAAGGATCAAGGGAAAAGGAACCCTAAACTAAAGAGAAGAATTCCCAATTTATAGAAAAAAAGGCAAGGAAAATGTGCCAAAAAACAAATCCCTGGGAAAAGGCACTCTCTAATATATGGCTCACAAAAGGGTTCCTAGAAAAACAAGAAAAAAAAACTCTCTATTTTAGAGGAAACACACACACATCTTGAAACAAGAGAACAAAAACCCATGGAAGGGTGAAAACACATATAAGAAAAACAAATTAAGTAAATCAAGTGTCAAAATGCCCAAAATGAGAAAAAAGAACATGGACCCCTTCAAGGAGTGAGCCCACCCAAAAAGACCAAGGCTAAGCCAAGGCAAGGGACCCTCAATAAATTAATTTCATTCAATGGATATGGAAAACACATTAAAACAAGTAATTAAGGACAACAATATTGGTTTGTCCTGCATGGTGGGTTTGATGAAGGTCCCAAGTCAAAGTGGTACTCAATTGAATATTGTGTTAATAAGAGAAGGGATAACAAGAAACAACTACAATGGAGAAGCTCGATAATCTAAATTAGACAAGGGAAGTTTCCAAAAGAGACAAGAAAGGAAGGACATACCACTATGCAAGGTTGGAGATACCTCCAAATATCACCAAAAGGGTAGAATTTGTGTACTATAGTAAACTCCCACAATAGGAGTAACATACTACAGATAGTGAAGGCATCGTTAAGTACGTGTAAGATGAGCATAAGATAAGCATACAAGTAAACAACAATTAAACCAAGCAACAAAAAGATTCTCGCGAGCAATCTAAATGTCAAAGCCCAACAATAAGGAAAAGAAAATCATACAAATAGATAAATCTAAGGAAAGTAATCAATTAGGTATGCCACCAATGTTGAACTAACAAGCATATGATGGCAAATAAAACAAGTAGAAAAGATGAAATAATGTTGACTATCGATATGTTTAAAGTTGAAGTTGTCAAGTGCCTCCAAAATTTGTCCATGGTAGATTTAATAGAAGGGTTGCATTATGGAAAAGGGACATACAATATGCATCAAAAGGAAAAAGGATGAGAGTTTCGACTATGTTATTACTAACCCTTTGGAAAACCAAGGAGAGCACTAGAAACAAGATGACCATGAGAGTTCTTTGAAACCCATGTCACTGCGATAAGTCACGGGTTTCCTCACCTTCCACCATCCTGAAATAGACAAGAGTGAATATATGTTGTACTAAACTCAAGTCCAAATCAAGGGAAATAAGTTCATCCATCAAGACATCCAATCATATCCTCAAGCAATTGTACACCAAGTAAAGCTTCATTGGTCCCAAAAGGTTCAACAGGAGGTCCTTAAAAGGGGTGTGCAATGATCTCATTATTTTAGTGATTGTGTGAGAGGAATGCATAAGTAGGTCCTATGGGTGCAACCAAAGCAAGGGAAAGTCTTGAGGAAGGATTATGTGTTTGGCTATGTAAAGTTTTAAGTGAGCCTATACATTGCAAGAGGTGTGGTGTAAAATCAACTCAAAGCATGGGTGAAAAGAAGGTTGGTTGACTACCACTCATGTCTATTTATCTAACTCTTGTTTCAAGAGGTTCTATTTCTCGCCTCATATGTCTTTTATATGCCATAGAGAAGAAAATAAAATGGTGTATTTACCTGATTCCTCTCATTCAACCTTGCTTAGACTATTTAAGCTAATGTATGGAAGTAAATAAAAAGGAAAGGTAGAGTGATTCTAGCACATTCCTGATCACAAAACAAAATACAAACAAAATCAATTCCTTAACCCATTATAACTAGTGAGCTCAACAACTATTTGTTTCCTACAAGTTCATTGATTTCATTTTGCAAAACAAAAGTAATTTCCCCATGAAAACTAGCAAAGAAGAGAGGTCTCCTCCCAAAATGTTCTTTTGGAGGGACATGACAGGTGCACTATGAGATCCTATGGAAGAATCTGTGTGGGAGCAACACATAATGAGGTCTCATGGGTGGGCATTGCGAGGGAATCTCAATGAAGGAGGCTACTGTAGGTCATTTTCAAGAGTGTGTTGAGCTCTGTCAAGTTTCGAAGGAACCTACATCAAAGGTGTGACATGAACTAAATAATGCATTATCTAACTACCATTAATGATCCCAAGTGTTTGACGCAATGGTAAGTATTAGTGTAAAAGGTCTAATTACCATTATTTTTTGCAAGATAGAGTATTTTCCCGCAATGCACAAAATAATAGTTGTAAAACTATGATGTATGACCACACAAACCCACAAAAAAGATCAAATATGCAGAAGAAGTCTACAAAGGGTGCATGCATTAACTACAAAGGACAAGCATTTGCTATTAACTATAGAGTACAATCGTGACACGACTAAAATAGCCATTAGCACAAATTAAATCTATGAGTTTAAAAATATGATGATCTCTATAAACTAATCAAACGAACAAGTTTTTAATGTAAAGAAGTCTACAACATGGATATAGTGGTAATATGTTAAGAAATCTACAACATGGTTATAATAGCAATATATTATTTTATAGTTTGTTCTAGGAAAAAAGGAATGGAGAGGAGGGATTTGACAAAGGTAGAGTCATACCTCTCTAAGAATGGAGAGTCCATATGCCTTCTTAATGTTTCCATGGCCCATTGTATATTTGTTCTCAATACCCGGTGACAGCCATTAGCACAAATTAAATTTACGAGTTTAAAAATCTGATGATCTCTATAAACTAATCCAACAAACAAGTTTTTAAAGTAATTAACACAAATTCATATTATAAGTTTAAAAATTTGATGATCTCTATAAACTAATCAAATGAACAAGTTTTTAAAGTAAATAATTCTACAACATGGCTATAGTGGTAATATGTTAAGAAATCTACAACATGGTTATAATAGCAATATAGTGTTTATAATTTGTTCTTGGAAAAAAGGAATGGAGAGGAGGGATTTGACAAAGGAAGAGTCATAACTCTCTAAGCATGGAGAGTACATATGCCTTCTTAATGTTTCCTTGGCCCATTGTATATTTGTTCTCAATACCTAGTCACATTGGCATAAAACATAATTATTAAATTAAGGCAACCCTATCGATGCTCCAGTCAGCGAATGCATAGTTTAATATAAATCTCACTAACAATAATGTGAAGCACACTAATTAGATTAGGTCATTTAAACAAAAAGGCAAAATGTGTGCATCCCCTACCTGCATGAGTTCAATGAGACATAGGGTTGTACAACCACATAAGGAATGGAGAGGAGGGATTTGACAAAGGAAGAGTCATACCTCTCTAAGCATGGA
>CBVK0102182549.1:0-39218 GCA_900067695.1 Picea abies | reverse complement strand
TAATCTCACCACACTATTCAAATTTGCTTTTGAATATACAAACATTCAACCTTACAATTCATATTTGATTTTTATTTTATTTATATATATATAGAGTTGAATTTAAAATGTGATATATAAAGGATTCGTTCACCACAATAATACAATGGAACTATTATAATTTTTCCAACACAATTACAATGTCAAATTAAATTATTTTTTGTACTCTGAACACATTATTTGAAATTGCTTTTAAATGCACAAACATTCAACATTACAATTAAGATTTTATATATATACGAACATTAATATTTAAATTAATAAAATTAAAATTTGATATATAAAAGATTCCCTTTTCCACAATAATTATTATGGGAGTGAACATCTTATACCAGTTAACTTTTAAGGAATGAACTTGTACTATTGACCATTTAAAAAATGTATTAACAATAATTATATATATACTCGACATTCTTAATTAATTACTTGTGCAATTAACTTTAAAGGAATGAACCTGTACTATTCACCATTTAAAAAATGTATTAACAATAATTATATATATACCCGGCATTCTTAATTAATTACTTGTGCAATTTCACTTCTATTAAAATACAATAATTGATAATTGAGTGTACGGTAATTGTATGTAAAATATATTTTAGTTATTCTAAGGGACTTACCCAATAATAGGTATCTCTCAACTAATTCAATAATGTTTAAATATATAATAACAATCATTGAAATTGTGTTGCCCTCACAATTATAATTTACAATAACAATAAAAGGAAATAGAGGCAATAAATTGCCGTCGAAGAATGACACAAACGTTAACATTTGGCTTGAATTAATTAATTAATTAAACCACCTTAAACTTCTATTGGTAAGGTATTTTCAGTACTTCAACAATTATGGTAAAACTTAATAACCAAAAATAGGTTGAGAACCTCATGGTATGTTCGACTCAGTTCAACTCTGTACCTCAAACTACAGGAGAAAAATAAGAGATAAATACTTGGATTACACACCAAATTTGAATTCACGGTTGACACGACAGAAGGTTTCAACATTTGGATAAAATTAAATCATGGCAGCCGAGAACGATCGTTGCAGGTACCGTTGATCCTAAGAACAGTCGCATGTAGGAAATACTCAACTGTGGAACTACAATGGATCTAGTACAGAAGTACATAACATCATATTAATTGTTGACATTTTAAAACATCTGTCTAATCCATAGCTTAACACAAGAATATATTTTTTTCACGCTTATAACTCGAGAGTATTCTATTGTTAAAATTTAAAATCAATATGATCTTCCATATTTAAAATTTCAATTACAACAATGTAATAGGAATATGAATGAATTTTTCAAGAACAACTTAAACTGTATTAACTAAATTCAACAAATTTACTGTCGTTGGATGAAGCCTTGTATCGCTTCAGAACGTTCTACATCATTTTTGTTGGATCTTGTGTCAATATTCATCGACACTTGTTGATTGTTGAAAAGATCCACTGGATACCTCCTAGCGAATGCAACGGGTACTCTTCTTTCCCTATGCCCCCAAGCTGTAGCAGGGCTATAAAATCCAACCACAAACTCGAGCTATGAAGTGCACACTAGCAAGTGAGTGTTGAAAAATTGATTGTCATTGATGTCAATGTTAGAGGAAGTCTAGAAGCCTCTAGAAGTATTGGGTATAATTGAATAAGTCTCTAAAGTGGTGTCCTTATGGCGTAACTTTAAGCAAGGCCCTAACGGGAAGATGATTTGAGGAAGTATGCAAGAAATCCATAGGTGTGGTCCTGAGGGCCGAAGTTGACTAAGAAAAATGAAGTCGAAGAATACTTCAAGTGTATAGAAAACCCTCATGGATGGATAGTCTTCTTCATGTTGTTTCCAATGGTAGGTGATATGCCACGTAGTTTCTCACGGTTAGGGAGATATTATCTTATAAAGTTGGAAGCCCCGAAGAAGGGTTAAGAAACCTCTAATTGGTTGCAAATCATTAATGCAAGGGTAAATTGGTTGTAACAAGAAAGTTCAAGAAGCCCTAAAGTTAAGGAAAGAGGTTACTTGAAAAAGTATAAATACACCTCAAAGACTCTCTCATTTGAATACACACAAGTTTATTGAATATATATCTAAGTGAGCAAGTGATTCTTATCTGAGGTAACCAAGGGGACCCGAGGTGAATTTCAGAGGGAAGATGAACTGAAAAAGGGAGAAATTCCAAGGGATGATGAAGTCTTGTGATGATGTGTTCTAAGGTATGTTATTTAAATGTCATGTTACCATTTTAATTATAACATTTTTTCTAGAATGAATCAGATACCTAAAATTGGAGGATGTCGAGGAGACATATAAAGGTACTCATGGTAAAACTTTTAGCTTCTGGGTCGTTGTAGTTTTGGAGATACACTTTGTCGAAGATAAGGTTTTTGGCTAGTCCTGAAACTAGTCTCAAACAAGTGTTTTGGGTAAAATAGTCATAACTTCTTTATAGAGGATATAAATTCTATGAGAAAAATTGCAGTGGAAAGATAACCGTATTTAGTATCTTTTGTGTGTGTTTTACAATCAGATATCAAATATTGAGCATAGGGCATGTTGTACAAGTTTTCTCTCCATAATAGGCTAAAATTCAGGTACAGAGTTATGTTGGTTGAAAGTTAGGGTTTTTGTCTAATACAAAATTAGTCCCATGAGACTGAGGTAAAGTTTGATGAATATGATATTCTTTTTTTGCTGAAGTTGAGGAAGAGCTACAGGTCTGTATACTTGTGTATCAAGTCAACTACAGGATCAAAGGTTTTGGTACATGGGTGATCCATGATATGGTACATGTTTTGGTACATGGTGATGCATGGTTGG
The DNA here is from genome assembly GCA_900067695.1 of Picea abies. Taxonomy (NCBI): domain Eukaryota; kingdom Viridiplantae; phylum Streptophyta; class Pinopsida; order Pinales; family Pinaceae; genus Picea; species Picea abies. Next base: position 36,364 of record CBVK0102182549.1, on the reverse strand, counting down.
TGCATGATACAGTACAGGTTGATGTACATGCTATGGTAGGATGGATGATTGGTTGATAATCAATTACATGTTGATGTGACACTGACAAGTTGGTTGATGTATTAGTGACAGTGGAAGTTACAGGTTGATAAGTGGTAGCAACAATGAGTTTACACTTATATTTCAGGGCAACAGGACAGGGAAATGAAAGGGGGTTGTAGCCGCCTTCTAGTTGGTGTCGAAGAACTGAGGGAGTTGGTGCTTCCTTCAGGTTAGTGCCTGTAAATCAAGGGATCATAGCCTCTTTCTAGTTGGTTCCATAGGACAAGGGAATTGGTGTTTCCTTCAGGTCGACGCTTGTAAATCAGGGGGTTGGTGCCTCTTTCCGGTTGGTGCTAGAGAATTTGGAAATTGGCGCTTCCTATAACGTAATATTTGATATATAAGAAAACATTCCTTGGTTTTCTCCCATTTGGATTTCCACGTAAATTATTGTGTACTGTGTATTTGTGGTTATTTGTTATGATATGCTGATTGATGCTACTCAGTATATATTGATGATATGTTGCTAGAAAAATTAATGATTACATGTTCTGATTAAAAGTGGTAAAATATTACATAATATTGATTCACCCCCCTATCAATATTCCAAAAATTGGTATTAGAGCGGGTCCTTCAAGAAAAAAGTCTAACCACTAGAAGGAATATCATGGAGTACGTTGATATTGGAGTACCACAATTTGATGGATAAAACTATGCCTTTTGGAGCACAAGAATGAAAACATATATACAAGCATAGGGGTTTGATATTTGACAAGAAGTAGCAGATGGATACAAAACATCTGCCACTCCTCCAACAGATCGATATGGAAAGAAACTCAATAAAAACAATTCAAGGGCCATAAATACTATCTTGAATGGTCTAGAACACCCAATATATGTGAAGGTTATGCACTATGATTTTGCAAAGGATATTTGGAAAAAACTTCAAAATATCTATGACGGAGATGCTAAAGTAAAATGGGGCAAACTTCAAACCTACATAGCCAAGTTTGAGTAATTGAAGATAAAGGAAGATGAAGATATTGCAACTTACTTCCTATGAGTTGATGAAATAGTAAATTCCATTAAAGGATTGGGAGAAGAAATTAAAGAACCAGTTATTGTATAGAAGATACTAAGGTCTCTTCCAATGAGATTTGATCCTAGGATTTTATCCTTATAAGAAAGAGAAGACCTTGGTATGATAAGCATGGACAAGCTACATGGAATGTTCACAACATATGAGATGAGAACCGAACACGATAATCCACCCAGGAAGGAAGCAACATTCAAGGCATCCAAAAAGACAAAGAAGAATAAATAGGAACCAAAGAAAAAGATGAATTTAGACTGTAGTTGCAACGATGATTATGATGAATATGGAGAGATGACCAACTTCGTATGGAAGTTAAAGAAATGAACTCGCAAGTACAAAAGTAAGTTTCCTTTTTAGTGTTTTAATTGTGGTAAAATTAGTCATATTTCTGATAAATGTCCATATGATAAGAACAAAGAGAATGATGAAGAAGAAGCTCCTAATAAAGAAAATAAATATCTAAAGAGATAAAAGAGTAAGAAACAAGAAGAAAATTTGAAGCATAGCTAACTAGTGCTTTCAGGGAATTAAAGAAAGAGAGGAAGAAAAAAAAATTGCTCAAGGAAGAACTACTCAAGTTGAAAGAAATATCTCAAGTTCTAACTCTGAAGAAGATCAACATATGATTTTGAAACTAAAATTCCAAGTTGAAGAAGCTAGAAGTATTGAAGAAATACTCAGAACCTAGCTGGAAGTAAAGGAAAAAGAGAAGACAAGTTTAGAAACATAAATTGTTTCTCTAAGGAAGGAAATTCAGAAAAGAGATATTCAACAGAACAACACCAAAATACTGGATGAAATCATCACCGCTCAAAGGTTTTATCATGACAGTTCTGTACTGGGATAGAACAAAACACATACAAAGAAGGGTTTGATCTCTATGGCTACAAAATAGGAAGAAAAACAAAGGACTTATCCAGAATTCACCAGAGTATTTACCAGGAAGGAAGTATGCAATCCCTCTCATGAGAATGATCGGGAAGAAAATTACAGAAGGATGGCACCGTCTAGAAGACCTAGATTTCAGAATCAACAATCACCCATAGAAATAAACCAAGAAGAAAACTACATAGGAAAAAAACCATTCAGAAGATCTCCCAAGTATCAAACTATATTTCTTGGTTCATGTTATTCTTGTAATAATTTTGGGCAAAAAGATATAAATTTCAATGCTTATGCTAATAACAGAAGAAACTATGAAGGTCATTCTAGAATCAATCATCTCAGAAAGCCTCATGAATCATACACCATAAACTATAACACTTTTGGTTCAATAAATGACGAAATAGAATGTTATAAATGCAACAATTTTGGACACATAGCCAAGGATTGCAGATTGACAGTTCCTCCAAAGGAACCAAAGTAGGAATCCAACAATCATCAAAAGGTACCATCAAGAATTTGGATAAGGAAGCAAGATAAACTAAATTTTGAAGAATGTTCCCTTGCACTACATGCACAAAGCAGAAGAAGTGATTGGTATGTTGACGGTGGTTGTTCAAAACATATGACATGTGACAAGAACATATTTATAACTATGAATAATAAATAGATGGATCAGTTTCAATTGGTAATGACAACTCAATCAAAATTATAGGGAAAGACACAATCAAGCTTGGAAGTAAGGATGCCAAGGTAGGAAATTTCCTACTTGTTGAAAATATGAAACATAATTTACTGAGTGTGAGTGAAATGTGTGATCAATGCCATAGAATTATATTTGACTTTGAGAAGTGTTAAATAAGGAAAGAAGGATCAGACAAATTGATGGCTACAACAATAAAAACTCCAAACAACATATACATATTAAATGAGATTGGAAAATAAATATGTTGGTTGGAATGGAAAATGAGAGTTGGATTTGGCACAGAATAATAGGAAACATGAACTTTGAAAATTTGGTCAAGATTAACAAAAAGGAAGCATTAAGAGAAATGTCTGAAATCTCAGAACCAACCAGTACTATGTGTAAGCATTGTCTACATGGAAAACAAACAAGAATAAAATTCAAATCAAAGGAATACTCTACAACAAAGACATAAAAAATTATGCACATTGATATATGCATACCAATGAGAACAAAATGACTGAATGGCGAACAATACTTCATGCTACTTATCAATGACTATACAAGGATCATTGTAATATATTTTCTCAAAAATAAATTAGACACATTCAAAAGTTTCAAAGTATTCAAGGAGATGGTTGAAAACAATATGGATTTGAGAATTAAGTGCTTAAGATTAGGCAATGGAGGTGAATTCATATCAAAAGAATTCATGGAATTATGTGAAGATCATGGAATAGAAAGGAATTTTTCAACAGCTATGACACCTCAACAAAATGGAGTCATTGAAACAAAGAACAAAATTGTATTAGAGATGGCCATAACCATGTTGAAGGATTCCAAGTTGAGTAACATATTTTGGGCACAAGCAATGCATACATCTGTTCATATATTGAATAGAGGAATGCTCAGAAATAACAATGACAAAACTCCATATGAGCTATGGAAGGGAATACCAACAAACATCAAACATTTTAGAGTATTTGGAAGCAAGTGCTACATAAAAAGAGAAGATGATAGAGTTGGAAAATTTGATTCTTGAGTTGATAAAATAATATTGGTTGGATACTATTGTAAGGGCTAGTCAACTTTGTCAACTAGATTAAAAAATTGATTAGGAATTAGTCGATCGACTTCCAAAGTCGAAAGTATAAGTTGGTCGAAGGCCTGGCTAACCAATCGATCTGGGAAATTAAGTAGTTACAACTGCCTAGTAACATAATACATAAGTATAAATTGGAAATCATGTATCAGAGAAAATGTCTCTATTGCGCTGTATTGACTTATCTATATATAATAAAGTATTGTTCTTTGGGATTTCACTACTTTGTGTATGTCTTTGTCTATATGTATGAGTATGTGATTCTATGCTTGCTTATGTAATGGATTATTGGTAACAATCCCCTACTTTTCCCTAGATTAATACATTGGTTCGATTGTCGATAGTTATGAACTTGGGCATGCAGAAGATCACATAGATGATAACTTTACAAGAAATACATGAATGGTGGGAGAGAAAAAATGAGAATTACATTAAGAATTTTGCAAGAAGGAACAAACTTACACTAGAATAATCACGATCATGATTTTTCTCGGAGACTCATGAAATATTTCTAGAAGCTATCCCATAATCCTTATTCAAATACATAAACAAATCCGATAATGCGTAAATTGACTCCAAATGAAATATTAACCCTCAAGCTTACAAACTGAGGTCCAATGAATGTGCACGAATGGGTTGAAATAATTTTCGAAGATTACGTAAGAGAGAAATCTATTGAGGATCGAACATCACTCAATACAATAAAAGACAAATTCTACAGGGAGCTACATGACAAATTTTTGTGCACCATCCCCAGACTGCTTTATAAATTTTTTCTTGACAAAGGAATCAACGACATTTTTGAATACTGACCTTGACTAGGTACACCACCACAAAATAGTAACTGGGAAGAGAGAGATGAAAAGTGGGAAGAATTCCTAGAAGCAAGGTGAAAAGATACAAAACAAACATGGGACTACTTTTTGAGAGAATAAACATGGCCATATTAATCGAATTTGAGTAATTCAGGGCAATGATTAGGGGTCGTTTGATCCATGAGATACCATCATAAAAGAGCATATCGACGTTTGATAGACTGAAGCATTAATGTCTTCGAGAGGAAAGAAAACTTACAAAAAAATGACCGACATCAAAAAATTCGAACGGGACAAGAGACAAAAGAAAAGAGAGAAGATTAGTAACCTGTGGAACATCCAGAAATTGAATAGAAAAATTTTCGAAGAAGATGAACCTGATAGAGCACATGAGTAGTTTAAGTCTGAAAGAAATCGACCAAAGTTGGAAATAAAAACAACTGAAACAATCCCTGATAGAAGTAATGAAGCATCATTGATAGAGGCTAGCATGGGCGCCCATCAACTAGAAAACCAACCCAAAAGCATGGATTACAAAGAGTCAAGACTGATGATATGCACTCCTCTTGCTCATGCAACCAACCCTTGAATTAGAGAATTCCTTCAACAGAGACTTCAGATCGATGAACAATCCACAAGACTATGGTACATAACCAACGAGCATGGGAATTTATGCGACACACTCATTGTTGAGCAAAAATGAAATGAAGTTGATAAAATTATCATTCACTTCAAGGATCTCACAGACATGTGCCCCCTTCCAAATCTCATATCAAGAGAACAAAATAATATAGTAGATTATAGTTGTGAACCGATATGTCCAATAGAACGACGTATCATCGAATATAAAAACCAAAGTTTCCAGACTGAAGATGTAACTTATAGAGAAAACAAGGAACAATTACTTTTAACATACCATCCATTAGAAGACCGACCGAAAGACAAGTTGACACAATAAAAACCAACTAAGAATATGACATCCCAATCGAAAATTGTGATAATTTGAGGATCAAAAAAATCTAGTGTTCTTAAAAAGTAAGCAATGAGACTCAATAATATTCCCCTTTATGAAGGAGACGAGGATCCAAGAAGACGTTGGTTTATATGCGAAAAATTATGGGATGCAGCAAACATCACAGATGATGATAAGAAGATGGCACAATTTGGTGCTGCTCTTCGACACCAAGCTATAACATGGTTCATGAATTTCACAGAAAGTCATAACCGATCAAAATCATAAATAAAGAGCAATTTTTTTATCCTTTTTCAAGGTCCAAGATGTTACACACTTGGCCGCAAAAAAATTAAATAAATAAATCAAAGACCAAGTGAGTCAGTCCGTGAATATGACAAAATATTCAAATATCTCCTTCACCAAATCCCATCGATAATCGATCAAAGCATACTAATAGAATGATATGTAGCTGGATTACTACAATGGATCCAAACTCCATTACGAACCTATGAGATAACTTCATGTGAATACACATTACACAAAACACAATGTGTTGAGTCGGACGATGACGACCCATTGACATCCTTGTCGATAGAAAGGTTAGAAGAAAAAATAGAACATATACACAAAACCATAAAAAATATAACCTTAATAAGAAGTGAGCAGTGGTATACCACATGGTGCGAAGATAGTCACACCAAAGATACTTGTAGTCTCAATGATCAAGTACTAGAAGCAACAAATGCATGACGAGTGCAAGTTCAAACATATTGTAACATATGTGAAACTCTGATCGACCATATTGTGCAAGATTTTCCACATAACTTGAAAATACCAATGGTGTCATATTTGTAAAGAGCATAGCCATAGAACATCCGAGTGTCGACTTAATGCATGGAATAGAACAAACGTGCACATGGTCTATCATACAAAAGAATCAATTAGAATAACGACTATGAGAGAAGAACTGATTACTATGGTCGAGGTGGTTGTGATCGAGCCAAGTTCCAAGGTCAAGATCGAGGCCGAGGTCGACCTTACTGTTACAATTGCTAAAAAGATGACCACATTAGCCCCGACTGCCCAATAAAATATCAGGTCAACTTAAAATTCTGTAACATATGTGGTGTCGACGATCATTCACTTGAATCATTTCCGATAGTACTTGATAATATCATGACGAAAAATAATGTGTACCTCCCACACACAGTCTTGAAACAAGAAGTGTTAAATTCAAAGAACTTACATATCATTACTAGATCAGGTGTAGGATGGGATATTAATAATATCCCCTTACAAGATCAATAGACAAAGAAGTCTAGTCCATTTCCAAATCGAGACAAAGAAGAACATATTATGAGGGAAGCGCTTAAATTCACCAAAAAATTTAATCAAGACCAATCAAACCAAGGAAGACAAAATGAAGACATTGTACAATAATTTTTACAAATCCTAAAGGAAAAACATTTAGTTGGTTGATTGTTGGATCTACTTACCGAGTATAAATAAGCACAAAGACTATCTAAAGACATCATGAAACTTTCCTATAAGAATAAATATTATGACCCACAGGTCGACTTAGAAATCCATCGAACATTGATTAACAAGGTAGTAGTCGAATTTGGAACACAAGTAAATATCCTACCTCAATATACGTGGATACGGTTGTGTAACACCCTTGATTTTAATCTCTATGAAATAGAATGTATTATGTAAATGTGACATTAGGATGGTGAGACAATAAAGTTGGAAAGGGGTCAAAATTCCTATAAATGTAATACATCTTTATATATTAATAAAATACATCGTTGGCTACAATACAAACAATGAAAATAGATAAGGGGATATGATTCCACAAGAGAGGGGGCTAAAGGGGATACACCTTATTATTATATTTTCTTTAACCATTTTGGTTTTAATTGAGAAAAATGGTTACGTGAGCTTCTTGGGGAAGGCCATGTGGATCTTGGTTCTTGTAATTATATAAACCCTTCCTATGGGTTGTTTGGGGATTGTTCTTGGTTAATCATTTCATTTTGAGAATTCCTCATTTCAATCTTTCTAATTCATGTGCTATGGGGCTAAGAATGGAAATGAATGGATGGAGGTACAAAACCATTGATAGATGGCTTTGATGAATTATTGATTAGTCCATGAGGGAATGTATGCCTATGTTCATGAGATTGATGGTAGTTTGGAAAGAACTATCCATAACTAATAATCCTTGTAGTTTCCAACACAAAGATTTCATGACTAGTAGCTGTTGTGCTGCTTATATGTTTAGTATAAGGCATTCATTAATTATCAATCCAGGATTCATAATCAACAGAGTTACAAGACACCCGTAAGAAAGGTAATTCTAATGTCATGAGTATAGAACTATTCTAGATTATGTATGCTGGCAACAAAACAAACTAGCAAAATGAAATGCACTTTGGTTGTCTTTCACAGAGAGGCTATCTACTCCATTATGGAACATGCAAGTATGAGATGGAGTTCTTTTGACAGATCAACTCTGCTATCTGACCCAGAGAATTAACTATGCAACCACACTTCTGAAAGGGAAATCACACATCAATCATCAAGACATAGCATGGGTAGTTCAATAGTCAATATACTGAGTATGTTGTGGTTCACAATGTGTTGTTGTAAACTTCACTAGTTCTCCTTCAAATATGTCTGACTACTGCTGCCAACATTCATGTCTATGGAAAAAAATCAAATTCATAAAAATAGAGCATATACAAAACAGAGTGAGTAAAGCTCTCTAAACGATCATATAATTAAAATTCTAGTCTAAACTGTACTACTATCATTTGAAGGAATTAAAGCTTCAACTAATCTAACATTCACACTATTGAAAGAAAATGCTAATACTAATCTACGAAGGTGATGAACTTTGTTGGGCGGTGGGCCCTTGCCGCTTCAATAGGTCAGCGACTGGAGTCTACAGTAAACTTATTTTCAACCCACACATTACTCTCACTCAAACTTCAAAACATAGAATCAAACTATGCTAACAACTCAACTCACATTCAATCATAGACGATCAAGGCATAGAGATAAATGACGTCCTTCTATTAATCTTCACCCAGAATATGTTCTGCAATATATAACGCTGCTTCACATCTGTATTATGCTAACTCTCTACTTCGTTCCACCATCCTTTCTATGACTATTTAAGCAGTCTTAGTCATGAAACACAAGGAGGTGAAATCGTTTGCAAATTAATCAATTGTTAAATTTAATTATTCGGTTACATATTCTAAGCTTCATCCTTATGACACAAAGTGCATGAGGATGAAGCAACAACAAACTATCCTAACATAGGCTTGCTAAAACATTTATAATTCAATAATCATCTAACAATTGTCTTGGGTACGATCTGGAGCTAAACTTGGTACATACGGCTTCCTGAATTGGTACTGGATTGTAACAGGTAGATGGTACCAGATCCGAACAGTGCAAAAATGGGGTACTGGATCACAACAGTCTACAACCGTTGGTACTAGATCACGACAGGTGAGATTCAGTACTGGGTCTGCATAGAAGGTGCGCTTGGTACCAGATTCAGACAGTGGCAATTCGATGCACAAGTACTGGATAGCTGAGTTGGTACAGGAAGGCTGGACTTATCTAGAGGTCAAATATTATACATGGAAAATTGAAGCATTAGTACATGAAAACATTTAGTCTCCTAGCTCAATAATACCACAAAAATGCATGAATTAATTATACTTTACCTTATGACCTTATCAACGGCTAATGGTAGTGTTCTTTGTCATTTACCCAAGCTTAGGTAAGCCAAAAAGGTATAGATGAGGAGTAAAATAGGGTAGTGGAGATGTCAATTTAGGGTCTAAATAGTAGCATTGGAGCCCTGGATAGAAATGGAACCACCTAAGGGACTGCATGGAAAAGGAAGGGGTTCATTTCTTTGGGTTGTGTAGGTTGAAGGGGAAAGATAGATGGAGATTAGGATTTACCATGTGGTTATAAAACCATGAGAGATTTTTAGCTAAATGGTTTTTTTTAGATCTATCCTAGGACTCGTCCTTGTGGATTCATATCCTTGGCTTGGGGGTAACACTACTGTCGAGAGTGAATGAACAACAATGTCTATGGATGGGAGGAACATCCTTGGTTTGCAACTAGTTGGTGAATGTTTACTTTTAAAGATAAGTGGTCTTTTTGTTTTCTGTATAATGTATATTCCACTGTGTATTCATTTATCTCTGAGATATTTATTTATAATGTTCCTACCTACTGGTTATTTGTTGTACATAAAATATTATTCATTTCATTTATGTTGTAACATGAATTTTGAGTATTGCATGTGTGTCTTTCATGCTCCTTTATCAATTAATTTTTATCGGAATTCAAAATAGGTTTTGAAGTGTGTTTTAAAGTAGCATACCCATCCTGTGGGTGGCTAGGTATGTGACAGGTTGGGTCAACCTTCACTAGCACCAACACTGAATTACCTCAAGCTTGCGGACCAAAGATTAATAGAGCCTATAGGAATACTTAGAAACATCGAAACTCAAATTATGGGTATACCAACACCATTCAACTTCAAATTAATCTACTTAGTTGAAGGAATGTTGGCATATGCGACACTTGTCAGTTGACCATGGGTACAACAAATGAAAGCCAATATCTCCCTCGAAAAGGACATAATCAAGTTAAAATAGAGGAAGAAAAATAATAATCCCTCTGGACCTTAATGAAGAGAAACCTTGGAGTGAATCATTGGAAGAAGATCAATAGGCACTATGTTTGTACCAAATAATCAATGGACCAAGAGATTATTTCAAACCAAATGCGCAAGGAGAAATCTTAGTAGAATCTCCTTTGTCGGTTGGACACAATTCCAACTCATCTCTATACAATTGACATATAAAAAATTATGAAACAAACTCAAAAGACTGTTGGACCATTGAAGTCATCCCAATTAAATTCTCAAGAACATGTTTTTCAATCCAAGCAGTACCCATCGTATATGAGAAAATTCTACGTCAAACTCCCACGCTAATTCCAACCGAAAATATAACGAAAATGCCACTAATTTATAATGAACAAAATGCACCATCGACATACTTTGAAGAAGTTTCCAAGTGTGTAGGAGAACAAGTTAGAACCCAAATCCCGGTGGAAACTTTCATAAGACAAGCCACAAGATGGTGGGAAACACATTGCCCAAGACTAAAAACTTGGACAACTATGTCAACTTCATTATAGAACACTTTGGAGAAAGTAAGTTAGCTAAAATAGTCGTTATTCATATCTTCAAAATTGGGTATGACCTAGTTGAACATATCCACCATTGTGAGAATGGATGGCATAGAATATGATATAGAGATGAAAGGGTATGTATGCACATGTTTCCAAATACACTAGATGAAATACCAAACAAATGGTACAAAATCAAAGAAGCATGTGTTCATACACTAAATTGGTCCAACATCAAGAAATTTTTTGTCCAAGACTTCAAATTTACCCTAGAGGAGGAGCATTTAAGAGAAACATCACAACAAATTAAAATCTTCCTTGAAAATACGATGCCATCCATGTAGAAAGAAAAATGGAAAACAACTTTTGACATCGGATAGACATAGACATGCCACCTTATTTCGACAGAGAATAATGAAAATACAACAACACGAAGAACTGACATGGAAAACACAAGATGTCCTGGCCAAAGCTTTCGATGGAAAATTGATCACTCAGTTATGAAAAACTATGTAGAATCGATATTAACAATAAACAAGAAAGAAAAGGATGATCTTGAACAACCCAAATTCCTGGAAATCTTCACCAAAGTTGAATAAGGCGAATGACACCTCAATGAAGAAAAACCACTAGAATGGATATGAATGTTGAAATAAATACAAAAGAGTTTGATATATCAAACGAAGATCGACCTAAAATGGCACGAGTAGGAGACTACTGGTCAGAAAAAGAGATAGTTGACATAGTCGAATTGCTGAAAGAATACAAAGATTTCTTCACCTGAGACTATAAATATTAAAAAGGACTATTAATTGTTGACATTTTAAAACCTCTATTTAATCCATAGCTTAACACAACAATATATTTTTTTCACGCTTATAACTCAAGAGTATTCTATTGCTAAAATTTAAAAATCAATACGACCTTAAATATTAAAAATTTCTATTACAACAATGTAATAGGAATATGAATGAATTCTTCAAGAACAACTTAAATTGTATTAACTAAATTCAAAAAATTTTTTGTTGCTGGATGAAGCCTTGTATCGCTTCCGAACCTTCTGCATCATTTTTGTTGGATCTTGTGCCAATATTCACAAACACTTTTCGATTACCTGGGAAGTCCTGGTTACCGGAGCATGATTGATAACTGTGATGATATCTAATATCTTGCACTGTGGAAGCCCCTCTACACTTTTCGATTGTTGAAAATATCCACTGGATACCTCCCAGTGAACGCAATAGGTACTCTTCTTACCCTATGCCCCCTAATCCATAGTAGAGCTATACAAATCCAACCACAAACTCTAGCTATGAAGTGCACACTAGGAAGTGAGTGTTGGAAAATTGATTGTCATTGATTTCAACGTTAGAGGAAGTCTAGAAGCCTCTAGAAGTATTGGGTATAATTGAAGAAGTCTCCAAAGTGGTCCTCTTATGGTTTAAGTTTAAGCATGGCCCTCACGAGAAGACGCTTTGAAGAAGTATACAAGAAACCCATAGGTGTGGTCATGAGGCCCGAAGTTGACTAAGCAAAATGAGGTTGAAGAATACCTCAAGTGTATAGAAAACCCTCATAAATGGATAGTATTTGTCATGTCATTTCCAATGGTAGGTGATATGCCACATAGTTCCTCACGGTTAGGGAGATATTATATCATGAAGTTGGAGGCCCTGAAGAGGGGTTAAGAAGCCCCTAGTTGGTTGCAAATAATTAATGAAAGGGTAAAGTGGTTGTAACAAGAAAGTTCAAGAATCCCTAAAGTTAAGGAAAGAGGTTACTTGAAAAAGTATAAATACACCTCAAAGAATCTCTCATTTGAATACACACAAGTTCATTGAATATATATCTAAGTGAGAAAGATATTCTTATCTGAGGTAACCAAGGAGATCCGAGGTGAATTTCAGAGGGAAGATGAACCGAAGAAGGGAGAAATTCCAATGGAGGATGAAGTCTTGTGATGATGTGTTTTAAGGTATGTTATTTAAATGTCATATTACTATTTTAAATATAACATTTTTTCTGGAATGAATCAGATAGCTAAAATTGAAGGATGTTGAGGAGACATATAAAGGTACTTTTGGTAAAATTTTTAGCTTCTGGGTCATTGCAGTTTTGGAGATAGACTTTGTGGAAGATAGGGTTTTTGGCTAGTCCTGAAACTAGTCTCAAACAAGTGTTTTGGGTAAAACAATCATAACTTCTTCATAGAGGATATGAATTCTATGAGAACAATTGCAGTGGAAAGATAACTGTATTTAGTATCTTGTGTGTGTTTTTTAGAATCATATATCAAATATTGAGCATGAGACATGTTGTACAAGTTTACTCTCCATAATAGGCTAAAATTCAGGTACATAGCTATGTTGGTTGAACGTCAGGGTTTGTGACTAATCCAAAATTAGTCCCATGAATCTGGGGTAAAGTTTGATGAATATGCTATTCTCTTTTTCCTCAAGTTTAGGAAGAGATACAAGTCTGTATACTTGTGTATCAAGTTAGCTAGAGGATCAGAGGTTTTGGTACATGGTTGATGCATGATATGGTATAGGTTTTGGTACATGGTTGATGCATGATATGGTACATGTTGATGTACATGGTGTGGTATTTGTTGATGTACATGGTATGGTGATGATTTTGGTATACATGTGAGTGGATCTTGTTATAGTTGGTTGATGATGGTAGATCAATGACAAAGACAATGACAGGTTGGATGATTTGTTGATAGTCAAATACATATTGATGTGTCAGTGATAGGTTGGTTGATGTATTAGTGACAATGGAAGTTATAGGTTGATAAGTGGTAGTGATAGTGAGTCTACACTTATATTTCAATGTGGCATGACATGGCAAGGAAAGGGGGTCATAACCTCCTTCCATTTGGTGCTGAAGAACTGAGGGAGTTGGTGCTTCCTTCAGGGTGGTCCTTGTAAATCAGGGGGTGATAGCCTCCTTTTTTTTGGTGCCAAAGAACTCAGGGAATTAGTGTTTCCTTCAAGTTGGTGCCTGTAAATAAGGGGGTTGGTTCCTCCTTCCAATTGGTGCTGAAGAATTTTGAAATTGGTTCTTCCTATGAATGTAATCTTTGATATATAAGAAAACATTCCATAGTTTTCTCCCATATGGGTTTCCACGTAAATTATGGTGTACTGTGTATCTGTGGTTATTTGTTATGCTATGTTGATTGATATTTCTCATTATATATTGATGATATTCTAGTGAAAAAAGTTAATGATTACATGTTATAATTAAAAGTGGTAAAAGATTGCATAATATTGATTCACCCCCCCTCTTAGTATCACAACAATTGGTATTAGAGCGGGTCCTTCACGAAAATATTTTAACCACTCGAAGGAACATCACAGAGTACGCTAAGATTGGATTACCACAATTTGATGGATATAACTATGCCTTTTGGATCACAAGAAATACAACATATATACAAACATAGGGGTTTGATGTTTGGAAAGTAGTAGTAGATGGATACACAACACCTGCCACTCCTCCAACAGATAGATATGGAAAGAAACTCAATAAAAAAAATTCAAGGGCCACAAATGCTATCTTGAATGGTCTAGAGAACCCAATATATGTGAAGGTTATGCAAAGGATATTTGGGACAAACTTCAAAATATTTACAAAGGAGATGCTAAAGTAAAAGCGACCAAGCTTCAAACCTACAGAGCCAAGTTTGAGCAATTGAAGATGAAGGAAGATGAAGATATTGAAAATTACTTCCTATGATTTGATGAAATAGTAAATGCCATTAAAGGATTGGGAGAAGAATATAAAGAACGAGTTATTCTTTAGAATATACTAAGGTCTCTTCCAATGAGATTTGATTCTAGGATTTTATCCCTAGAAGAAAGATAATATATTGGTACGATAAGCATGGACAAGCTACATGAAATATTCACAGCCTATGAGATGAGAACAAAACAAGATAATCCACCCAGGAAGGAAGAAACATTCAAGGCATCCAAGAAAACAAAGAAGAATAACCATGAACCAAAGAAAAATATGAAGTCAGACTGTAGTTGCAATGATGATTCTGATGAAGATGAAGAGATGGAAAACTTCGTATGGAAGTTAAAGAAAGGAACTCACAAGTACAAAAGTAAGTTTCCTTTTAAGTATTTTAATTGTGGTAAAATTGGCCATATTGCTGATAAATGTCCATATGCTAAGAACAAAGAGAATGATGAAGAATAAGCTCCTAATAAAGAAAAGAAATATCAAAAGAGAGTGATCCAAAAAGGATTCAGAGAAGGCTAAAAACAACTCAGAACTTACAGAGGCAACTCATGACACTCAGAATGGCTTCAACAGACAACAAAAGGGTAAAAATTCAAAGTTCCCAAAACTCAGTTAAAATGACATGATCACGAATAGTGCGTCACAAGCTTTCTAACGGTGCAAACGGCTTGTCAAACATAGTTATAGATCAAAAGTTATAAGCAGTCAATGATCAGGTCAAACTTGGTAAAAAATAAAAAAGTCAAGGTGAGACGTGGCACCATCGCAAGGGTGACACATGGCACATCCATACAATTGAGTTGGCATGGGATGACGTGGCAAGGTATACACGTGGGTGAATTAAATGATGAAAAGTGTTAGTTTCATGGGTGAATTATATGGTGCCACGTGGCACCCCTCCAATGGTTGGTGTGTAAAAGTTATTTTACTCCGTAGGAGTCGAACTCATGATCTCTCCATTATCCCAAAGGCCCCACACCTCTGCACTACCAATAAACCATGCTATGTTGCTTGTTTATAATATGGTAAAAGTTTTATTTAAGCTTAATGTTTATGTATGCACCAAAGGAAAAAGGGCTAGGCCTTCGACCCAGACCCTGGTTATATGTGTTGGTCCATACGACCATATTCCAACCACCATATATGGTATTTCGCCCCAACTGTCTGCCATTTTAGCCACTTCCACCAATTGTCCACCGGTTTCATAATCTTTCCGCCATTCTAGTGGCCGCCTGCCAGATTTGGCAGGGTGCACCACAAATTGTTATAACCGTGTGGTAAATGGGGAGGCCCGTAAGATTTGACCCTGAGACCTTTGTGAAACTACCACCCTATTTAGCATCCACTAACCACTCCACCAACGAACTAAGTTAATGCTAACCACCCAGAAATTTGTATAAAAATGGACCTTCCGTCAGAGTTCGAGACAAGACAGAGCATGAGAGAGGAGTCTGAGCACGCTTGTACGAACTTGTATGGATTGGGGAACGATTTTCAAGATTTATCCATCATTTATTGCAAGAGTAGTGGCACATAAACCGAGGCAAGGGTGCCTCTTGGGCCAAAAAGTTTCTGACTTGGATTGAGGCATGGAGACAATCATTTTTAGGTAAAACGACGCCACAAACGCAGTGGTGGTGTTAGTTTTCTGATATGATAAAATCTTCTGTAGCTTAACTACAAAATGAGGTATACTTATGTATTTTTCCCAATTCTTTTGTGGAGTTAATAAAAAGACCTACCCATTTGAGAGCAGGACTTGGAGACGTAGTCCAC
Organism: Picea abies; assembly: GCA_900067695.1. Taxonomy (NCBI): domain Eukaryota; kingdom Viridiplantae; phylum Streptophyta; class Pinopsida; order Pinales; family Pinaceae; genus Picea; species Picea abies. The sequence continues at coordinate 20,044 of CBVK0102182549.1, read as the reverse complement.
CAGGGACGAACCCCGTTATCAAGTTCTTTGTGTTCATATTTCATGATTATGTCTCTTTCCTTTTGAGCTTTTCCTTCTTTATGGTGTACTTTATTTTATGCTCATTTAATACAGTTCTTTAATAAGTCACTTGACAAAAAGATCCCGGATCATGTTAGTATTAGAGCATTCGTATTTGACTTGAATTGTTGAGTATGAATGCTTACTAGGGCCAAGCATAAGCAGGGTGAATGAACTCTTAATACTTTCAATCCCGAAGTTGGCCGTGCATCCCGAAGGAAGAAGATGGCAGAAGAGGATAAGCGTGATGAACATGAGAAAAAATTTCACATGGTCTTTTATCGGATGTAAAAAATGACCGAATGAATGTATGGAGATTATGAGAAGAGGATGAAGAAGAAAGGGAAGAAAAATGAAGCACCACTAGATGATGATGCTTCGGTAAGACAAGGGGTTGGAGGAGACCCTCTTGAGCCTTCATCTTTGCCTTCAAGTTATAGTTCTTCTTCCTATGATCATTCTCATCACTCTCAACATTCTAACCATAAAGACTATTTTAAGAAACCATTATTAAAGTTTGATGTAAAGTTTGTTTTACCTATGTTTAATGGAGATGTTAATCCTAAGAAACTAGATAATTGGATCCGTCAGGTTGAAGTATATTTCCATGTTCAACATATTGACGAAGAGTAAGTTAAAGTGAAATTGGCTTCTCTTCGGTTGGAAGACACCGCTCTTGTATGGTGGGAGAGAAAGCTACATGACATAAGTAATTGTTGTAATCTTCTTTATTCATGGTCATAATTTAAAACATATATAAGGAAGCAGTTCTATCCATTAGGGTATTTACATAAAGCAATGATGGAATGGAAAACCTTGAGACAGAGTAAAGGTCAGACTGTACAAAGTTTCACAGAAGAATTTAGGAAGAAATCTCTAGCATTGAATATTCCTTTGGATTCTCATGAAACTTTAATGAATTATATTGGTGCACTTCACAGTTATATTCGTCATACTTTGCTCTTGTTTAACCCCACTAGTCTCAATGAGGTTTGTGTACAAGCCACTCACTTTGAGAACATGGGGAAACATGTTCAAGAATATCCCACGAAGAAACCTTCCAATTTCCCACACAAGACTTTCAAGAAGTTTAAAAGGAAGGACAAGAAGACCGCTACAATAACAAGAGAAGGTGGAAAATCATCTTGAACTCATTGCAAGAAGAGCGGTCACGATGAAGAACACTGTTGGAAACTACATCCAGAAAAGAAATTGAAACAATTTGGTGGAAAGGGGAATACAAAGACTATTGCTACAATGCAACAAGATCTTGGTTCTGAATCAAGAGATGAAGGAAATATCACAATGACTATAGTACAGGGTAAATATTCTCTTCATGCTATTTCAAGTTCCAATGAAGAATCTCACATTGATGAATGAAAGAGGAATGAGTTATTTCATATACGAGTTGTATCTAAACATACTAAGATAGATACATTATTTGATTCAGGTTCCCAAGTAAACTTAATATCTGAAGCACTTGTCAAGATGATGGGTCTTGTAACAAAACCACATACAAAGCGTTATCCTCTTGGTTGGGTATGTGATGAAGAAAAACTTAATGTCACCAAACAATGTAGGATCAGATTTTCTATTGCTTCGAAGTTGATTGATGAAGTGGATTTGGATGTTGTACCACTTGATATATGTGGCATAGTGTTGGGGAGTCCTTATCTTTATGATAGAAACACAATATTATTTCATCATGAGAACAAATACCGCCTTACTAAGGGGGGAGTGGAATATATTGTTAGAGCTCATAGCACGAGGGTAAATACAACACTTGTTAATTCAGGGAAAATGAAAAGACTAATAACCACTAATAATAGATATGTACTCATGGTCATCAAAGAGAAATATGTCAAGACATCCGACGCTTCCAAGGGTGTGATCCATCTCATAAAAAGGAATTAATTGATATTGTTTCTAAGGATGATGATATTTTTCAGGAACCAGATGGATTACCTCCTAAGAGGGAAATCCAACATGAGATACATCTTCAACAATATTCTCCCCTTCCTAATATGGGTATGTACAGGATGTCAGTTGTGGAGATGACAAAGATCAAGAAGTAGGTATAGGGATTATTGGATCAAGGGGTCATCAAGACCAGTTCATCTCCTTGTGGTTCTTCGATCATGATGGTGCCAAAGAAATATGTCACATGGAGAATGTGTGTTGATTACCGGGATTTAAATAAAATCACGGTGAAAAATCGATACCCTCTTCCTTGTATAGATGATTTACTTGATCAATTTAAGAATGTTGTTTATTTCACTAAGTTGGATTTGCATAGTGGATATCATCAAACCAGGGTTGCAGAACATGATGCATGGAAGACCGCCTTTAGAACCAAACAAGGATTTTTTGAGTGGTTAGTTATGCCGTTTGGGCTTTGTAATGCTCCGTCAACCTTCATGCGTGTGATGAATGATGTATTCAAGCCTTTCCTGGATAACTTTGTGATTGTATATTTAGACAAAATTCTTGTTTTTAGTGGGACTTGGGATGAACATGTAAGGCATGTAAAGCAGGTATTGGATACTTTGCAAAGGGAAAAGTTATATGTCAAAATATCGAAATGTGAATTTGGAAATACTGCACTTGTATACTTAGGTCATATGGTGGGAGGAGGACAATTGAAGATTGATCCTTCCAAAGTTGATGTAATTGTGAATTGTCCTGAGCCAAAAAGTGTGACCTTGATCTAGAGCTTCTTGGTTGTAGTCCAATATTGGAGGAGATTCATTCCCAACTTATCCTTTATCACAACTCCTTTTCATTCCTTTACCAGTGTGAAGAACACTTTTCAGTGGGAAGGAAAGAAACACAAATCTTTCAACATTTTGAAGGAGAAGATCAATACCACACTAGCATTAGCACTGTCAAATATTCAACAACCATTCGAGATCGAGACAGATGCCAACGAATATGCCATGGGTGTAGTATTGATGCAATATCGTAAGCCTATTTGTTACCACTCTAAGACTTTTAACCAAGCTGTTGTTAACTATCCTACATATGATAAAGAGTTGTATGCATTGATTCAAAGCGTAAAGAAATGGAAGCACTACTTGTTAGGGAAGAAAACCATCATACATACAAATCACCATCCCTTACAGTATCTTCAAGCACAAACCAAACTGCAAAAATCTTGACACTATAGATGGATGGGTTTTCTACAACAATTTCATTTGGTAATCAAGTACAATAAGGGTACAAGTAACAAGGTAGCCAATATGATTTTTAGACCTCCTATTGTTGCTTCTATTATTTTGAAGAATACTTATTTATCTCATGATAGCTATGTAGAGAAATATTCCATAGATGAATATTTTAAAGAAGTATATGAGAATCTAACCCATGGTGCACAAGTAGAGAACTATTGTCTTTAGGGAAAATTACTCTATCATCTTGGGAAGCTATGTATTCCTACAAGTGAACGAGTCCATGTGATACGAGAAGCTCACACTTCTCTTGTGTTTGGGCATTTTGGGGTAGGAAAAACTATGGCTCATTTGTTATTGGCCTCAAATGAAAGCAATTGTAACTAAATATGTAAAGGGGTGTGTGATTTGTTCTACTTGTAATCCCACTAAAAGAAAATTGGGGCTATACTCACCACTTCCTGTTCCATCCCATCCATGGGAAAGTATTTCCATGGATTTTGTAGGGGGTTTACCAATGACCAAAGGGGGTCATGATTATTTGTATGTTGTAGTGGATAGGTTCAGTAAGATGTGTATATCGATGCCATGTAAAAAGAAGATCACTACTTAGAAGACTGCTAATATCTTATTTCATTATGTTTGGGTTCACTTTGGGTTACCCATGTCCATTTTCTCGGATCAAGATACTCGATTCCTTAGGGATTTTTGGACTAGCTTGTGGAGAATGATGGACACCAAATTGAAGAGGAGCACCGCTTTTTATCCACAAACCAATGGACAGATAGAGGTGGTAAACAAAAGAGTGATAAATTTTCTTCGAGGCTACTGCAGCAAGAATCCTAAGTTATGGGATGAACAAATGCCCTATGTACAACATGCTTATAACTGAGATTTACATTCATCCACTTAGAGTTCACCTTTTGAGACATGTTTTGGGTATCTACCAAAGGTTCCTTTGGACTTGATGTATGGGAGAGATGCCGATGTGAATGAAGAACGAACAAAGGATAGAGCCCATAAGTTCATCCAGAGGATCTAGTAGATACACCAGGAAGTCAAGGAACAATTGGAGAAGAGTCAAGCACAATATAAAGCTTGGCATGACAAGCACAAGGTTGATCATCAGTTCTAGGTTGGAGACCTGGTATGGCTTCACATTAGCAAGGAACAATTGAAGGGTGAAGGAAATAAATTCAAGCCCATCCAATATGGACCCTTCACTATTTTGGAGAAAAGTGACACTAATGCTTTTCGTTTAGATCTTCCACCTTATATGCAGATTTACTCCATTGTGAACGTAGAGAACTTGAAAATTTTTGAGCCTCCCATGATCATGGATTAGGATGAGGAAGTTTCAATACCTTTAGTTGATGAGTTTGCACCCGAGTACTTGGATGAGTTACATGAAGATATAATCCTGGACATAAGGACAATGAATTCACGCAGGGGTGATGTTGATTATCTTCAAGTAGGCTTAAAGGACACACATCCAATCAAGGAAAAGTGGATTAAGAGGGATAAAGTGAGGGGACTCTTCCCTCACTTACCAGTTGATTAATGAAATCTTTTGGTGGTCCAAAAATCTCTCAGTGGCAAGGCGTGATCCAAAAAGGATCCAGAGAAGGATTATAACAACTCAGAACTTACAGAGGCAACTCAGGAGGCTCATAATGGCTTCAAAAGACAACAAAAGGGCAAAAATTCAAAGTTCCCAAAACTCAGTTAAAATGACATGATCACGAAGAGTGCATCACAAGATTTCTTACAGCTTGTCAAACATAGTTACAGATCAAAAGTTATAAGCGGTCAAAGATCAGGTCAAACTTGGTCAAAAGTCAAAAAGTCAAGGTGACACATGGCACCACTGCAAGGGTGACACATGGAACATCCGTACAATTGAGTTGGCATGGGATGACATGGAAAGGTAGACACTTGGGCGAATTAAATGATGACAAGTGTCAGTTTCATGGGCGAATTATATGGTGCCACGTGGCCCAGTCATGGGATGCCATGTGGCACCCCTCCAATGGTTGGTGTGTAAAAATTATTTGACTCCGTAGGAGTCAAACTCATGACCTCTCCATTAGCCCAAAGGCTCCACACCTCCGCGCTACCAATAAACCATGCTATGTTGCTTGTTTATAATATGGTAAAAGTTTTATTTAAGATTAATGTTTATGTATGCACCAAAGGAAAAGGGGCTAGGCCTTCGGCCCATCCTCTAGTTATATGTGTTGGTCCATGCGACCATATTCCAACCACCATATATGGTATTTCACCCCAACTGTCCGCCATTTTATCCGCTTCCACCAACTGTCCGTCGGTTTCATAACCTTTCCGCCATTCTAATGGCCACCCACCAGATTTGGCAGGGCACGCCAAAAATTGTTATAACCGTGTGCTAAATGGGGAGGCCCATGGGATTCGACCCCAAGACCTTCACCAAACTACCATCCTATTTAGCATCCACTAACCACTCCACCAATGAACTTAGTTAATGCTAACCGCCCAAAAATTTGTATAAAAAGGGACATTTCGTCATAGTTCGAGATAAGACAGAGCATGAGAGAGGAGCCTGAGTGTGCCCGTATGGACTTGTACGAGTTGGGGAACACTTTTTGAGATTTATCCATCAGTTGTTGCTGGAGTAGTGGCACGTAAATCGAGCCAAGGGTGCCTCTTGGGTCAAAAAGTGTCCGACTCGGATCGAGGCGTGGAGACATTCATTTTTAGGTAAAATGACGCCACGAATGCAATGGTGGTGTTATTTTTATGATCTGAGCAAATCTTCTGCAGATTAACTCTAGAATGAGGTATACTTATGTATTTTTCCCAATTATTTTGTGGAGTTAATAAAAATACCTACCCATTTGAGAGAAGAACCCGGAGACGTAGTCCACCAGGGATGAACTTTGTTATCAAGTTCTTTGTGTTCATATTGCATGATTATGTCTCTTTCCTTTTGAGATTTTCCTTCTTTATGGTGTACTTTAGTTTATACTCATTTAATACAGTTCATTAATAAGTCACTTGACGAAAAGATCCTGGATCAGAGAGAAAAGAGAAGAAAAAAGAAGAAATTTTGAAGTAGAGATAACTAGCACTTTCAGTGATTTAAAGAAAGAGAGGAAGAACAAAAAATTGCTCAAGGAAGAACTACTCAAGTTAAAAGAAATCTCTCAAAGTTCTAACTCTGAAGAAGATCAACATATGATTTTGAAACTAAAAGTATAAGTTGAATAAGCTAGAAGGATTGAAGAAATACTCAGAAGCTAGCTGGAAGTAAAGGAAAAAGAGAAGGAAATATTAGAAACATAAATTGTTTCTCTAAGGAAGGAAATTCAGAAAAGAGATATGCAGCAGAACAACACCAAAATACTGGATGAAATCATCACCACTCAAAGGTTGTATCATGATAGGTCTGTACTGGGATACAACCAAACACATACAAATAAGGGTTCGATCTCTATGACTATAGAAGAGGAAGAAAAATAAAGGAATTATGCATAAGTCAACATAGGATTTACTAGGAAGGAAATATGCAAGACCTCTCATGAGAATGACCAAGAAGAAAATTACAAAAGGATGGCGCCATCTAGAAGACCTAGATTAACAAATCAACAATCACCCATGGAAATAAATCAAGAAAAAAACTACATAGGAACACCACCATTCAGAAGATCTCCCAGGTATCAAACTATATTTCTTGGTTCATTTTATTCTTGTAATAATTTTTGGCACAAAGCTATAAATTAAAATGCTTATGTTAATAACAAAAGCAACTATGAAGGTCATCCTAGAATCAATGATCTCAGAAAGCCTCATAAAGCATACAACAAAAACTATAACACTTTTGGTTCAATAAACGATGAAATAGAATGTTATAAATGCAACAATTTTGGACATATGGCCAAGGATTGCAGATTGACAGTTCCTCCAAAGGAACCAAAGTAGGAATTCAACAATCATCAAAAGGTACCATCAATAATTTGGATAAGGAAACATGATAAAGTAAATGTTGAAGAATGTTGCCTTGAACTACAAGCACAAAGTAGAAGAAGTGATTGGTATGTTAACAACGTTGTTCAAAACATATGACACGTGACAAGAACATATTTATAACTATGAAGAAAGAGATAGAAGGATCAATTTTATTTGGTAATGACAACTCAACCAGAATTATATCGAAATACACAATCAATCTTGGAAGTAAGGATTCCAAGGCAGAAAATGTCCTACTTGTTGAAAACATGAAGCATAATTGACTGAGTGTGAGTGAAATGTGTGATGAAGGACATAGAATTATATTTGACTTTGAGAAGTGTTAAATAAGGAAAGAAGAATCATGAAAATTGGTGGCTACAACAGTAATAACTCCAAACAACATATACATATTAAATGAGATTGGAAAAGAAAGATGTTGTTTGGGAAGGGAAAATGAGAGTTCTATTTGGCACAAAATAATGGGACACATGAACTTTGACAATTTGGTCAAGATTAGCAAAAAGGAAGTAGTAAGAGAAATGACTGAAATCTCATAACCAGCCAGTACTATGTGCAAGCATTGTCTACATGGAAAACATACAAGAACAAATTCAGATCAAAGGAATACTCTAGAACAAAGATATTAGAAATTGTGCACATTGATATATGTGGACCAATGAGAAAAAAAAGATTGAATGGCGAAAAATACTTCATGCAACTTATTAATGACTATACAAGGATGATTGCAATATATTTTCTCAAAAATAAATCAGAGAAATTTGGAAGTTTCAAAGTATTCAAGGAGATGGTTGAAAATGATACAGTTTCAAGAATTAAGTGCTTAATATCAGACAATGGAGGTGAATTTATATCAAAATAATTCAAGAATTATGTGAATAGCATGGAATAAAAAGTAAGTTTTCAGTAGCTAGGACACCTCAGTAAAATGGAGTCATTGAAAGGAAGAACAAAATTGTATTAGAGATGGCTAGAACCATGTTGAAGGATTCCAAGTTAAGTAACATATTTTGGGTACAAGAAGTGCACACATCCATTCATATCTTGATTAGAGGAATGCTCAGAAATAACAATGACAAAACTACATATGAGCTATGGAAGGTAATACCAGTAAACATCAAACATTTTAGAGTATTTGGAAGCAAGTGCTACATAAAAAGAGAAGATGACATAGTTGGAAAATTCGATTCTTGAGTTGATAAAAACATACTGGTTGGATACTGTTGTAACTACTTAATTCCAAAGTTGAATAGACCTGACAATCGACTAAGAATTAGTCGGTCGATTGCCAAAGTTGAAAGTATAAGTCAGTTGAAGGCCTGACTAATCGATCGACCCGGGAAATTAAGTAGTTAAAACTGCCTGGTAAAAGAATATATAAGTATAAATTTGAAATCATGTATCAAAGAAAGTGTCTCTGTTGCACTGTATTGACTCATCTATATATAATAAAGTGTTGTTCTTTGGGATTCCACTACTTTGTGTATTTCTTTGTCTATATGTATGAGTATGCGATTCTAAGCTTGCTTATGTAATGGAATATTACTGGTATATTCCATTACATAAGCAAGCTTGGTTCCCTACTTTTCCCTACATTACAACATTGGTTCCATTGTCGATAGTTTTGAACTTGGGCATGCAAAAGATCACATAGATGATAACTTTACAAGACATATAAGAATGGTGGGAGCGAAAAATTGAGAATTACATTAATAATTTTGCAAGAAGGAACAAACTTACACTAGAAGAAGCACAATCATGATTTTTCTCGGAGACTCACGAAATATTTCTAGAAGCTATCCCATAATCCTTATTCAAATACATGAATAAATATGGTAATGTGTAAATTGACTCTATATGAAAGATCAACCCTCAAGCTTACAAATAGAATCCCACTGAATCAGCACGTGTGGGTTGAAATAATTGTCGAAGATTACATAAGAGAACAAGATATTGATGATCGAACATCACTCAACAAAATAAAAGACAAATTTTACATGGAGCTACATGACGTATTTTTTTGCACCATCCCCAAACTGCTTCATAAATTTTTTTCTTATAAAGGAGTTAGAGACATTTTTGAGTTTCGACCTTGACTAGGTACACCACCACAAAATAGTAATTAGGAAGAGAGAGATGAAAAGTGGGAAGAATTCCTAGAAGCAAGGTGAAAACATACAAAACAAGAATGGGAATACTTTTTGAGCCAATAAACATGGCCATCTTCATCGAATCCAAGTAAGTCAGGGAAGTGATTGGGGGTTGGATAATACGTGAGATTCCATAAGAAAAGAGCATAATGATGTTTGATCGACTGAAGCATAAATGTCTTCGAGAGGAAATAAAATTTACAAATAAATGACCGACATCCAAAAATTGGAATGGGACAAAAGACAAAAGAAAAGAGAGAAGATTCGTAACCTATGGAACATCCATAAATTGAATAGAAAAATTGTCGGAGAATATCAACCTGATAGAGCGCATGAGTAGCCTAAGTTTGAAAGAAATTGACCAGAGATGGAAATAACATAAGATGCAATGATCCCTAACAGAAGTAATGAAGCACCATTGATAGAGGCTAGCATGTGTTCCCATCAACAAAAAAACCAACCCAAAAGCATGGATTACAATGAGTCAAGACCGACGATATGCACTCCTCTTGCTCAATCAACCAACCCTTGAATTAGAGAATTCCTTCAACAAAGAATTCATATCGATGGACAATCTGCAATACTATGGTACATAACTGACGAGCATGGAAATTTATGCGACATGCTCATTGTTGAGCCAAAAAGAAATGAATTTGATAAAATGCTTATTCAAATAAAGGATCTCACGGACCCGCCCCCCCTGCCAAATCTCATATCAAGAGAACAAAATAATATAGTAGATTATAGTTGTCAACCAACATGTCCTATAGAATGACGTATCGTTGAATATAAAGACCAAATTTGCCAGACTGAAGATGTAACTTATAGATCAAACAAGGAAAAATTACTTTTAACATACCATATTTTAGAAGATCGACCGATAGACAAGTCAACACCACAACAACCAACTAAGAATTTGACATCCTAGTCGAAAATTGTGATAATTCGAGGATCACAAAAATCTAGTGTTCTTAACAAATAAGCAATGGGACTCAATAATATTCCCCTTTATGAAGGAGACAAGGATCCAAGAAGACATTGGTTAATATGCAAAAAATTATGGGATGCAACATACATCACATATGAAGATAAGAATATGGCACAATTTGGTGTTATTCTTCAACACCGAGCTCTAGCATGGTTCATGAATTTCAAAGAAATTCAGAACCGATCAAAATTAGAAATAAAGAGAATTTTTTTATCATTTTTCAAGGTCCAAGATGTTACAAACTTGGCCGCAAAAAAAATGAAAGAGATAAAGAAAATACCATGCAAGTCGTTCCACGAATATGACAAAAGATTCAAATATCTCCTTTGCCAAATGCCATCAATAATCGATCAAAATCTACTAGTACAATGGTATGTAGCTGGATTACTACAATGAATACAAACTCCATTATGACCCTACAAGATAACATCAGGTGTATACACATTACGGAAAGATAAATGTATTGATTAGGACAATGAAGACCCATTGACTTCCTTGTCGACATAAAATCTAGAAGAAAAAATAGAACATCTAGAAAAAACCATCCAAAATCTAACCTTAATAAGAAGTGAGTTGTGGTGTACCACATGTTGCAAAGACAATCACACTGAAGATACTTGTAGTATTAATGATCAAGTACCAGGAGCAACAGATGCATGAAGAGTGCAATTTCATACATATTTTAACATATGTGAAACTCTAACCGACCATATTGTGCAAGATTGTCCAAAAGACTTCAAAAATACCAATTGGTGTCATATTTGCAAAGCACATAGACATAGAACATATGAGTGTCGAACAAATGCAAAAAGTAAAACAAACGTGCACATGGTCTATCATACAGAAGAAATCGATTAGATTAATGAATACGGGAGAAGAACTGATTACTATGGTCGAGGTTGAGGTCGAGGCGGGTTCCAAGGTCAAGGTTGAGGCCGAGTTCAAACTTACTGTTACAATTTCTAGAAAGATGACCACATTAGCCCCGACCTCCTAATAAAAGATCGGGTCAACTTAAAATTTTGTAACATATGTGGCGTCGACGATCATTCACTTGAAGAATGTCTGATAGTACTTGATAAGATCATGACCAAAAAGAATGTGTACCTCCCACACACAGTCTTGAAACAAGATGTGTTAAATTCAAAGAAATTACATATCGTTACTAGATCACGTGCAGGATGGGATATTAATAATATCCCCTTAAAATGTTGATAGAAAAGGAAGTCTAGTTCATTTCCAAATCCAGAAAAAGAAGAAAAAATTATGAGGGAAGTGCTTAAATTATTCAAAAATTCTAATCAAGAACAACCAAACAGAGGAAGTCAAAATGAAGACATTGTACAAGAATTTTTACAAATATTGAAGGAAAATCATTTAATCGGTTGATTGTTGGATCTTCTTAATATACTGAGTATAAATAATGATGCAAGGCTAGACCCTCACGGCCCGACCCACTCTCACCAGGACCTTCTTTCACACAGGCCCGAAGAGTCAAAGAACTCTTCCACTATCCAGCTGTCTTTTCTGCTCCACGCGCTGGCTCGCTTGATGAGTGAGTGATGCTCCTGCATCAAATAAGCACAAATATCATCTAAAGACACCAGAAAAATTTCCTATAAGAATAAATATTATGACCCACAAGTCGACTTACAAATCCATGAAGCATTGATTAACCAGGTAGTCGTCGACTTTGGATCACAAGTAAATATCCTACCTCGTTATATGCAGATACAATTGTGTAACACCCCCAATTTTGATCCCTATGAACTATAATGTATTATGTAAATTTGACATTAGGTTGGTGAGCCAGTAAAGTTGGAAATGGGTCGAAGTGCCTATAAATGTAATGAATCTTTATATATTAATAAAATACATCGTTGGCTACAAGACGAAAAAGGACAAGAGATAGGGGTCTATGATTCCATGAGAGAGGGGGCTAAAGGGGATAAGTGTTTTTATTATATTTTCTTTAACCATATTGGTTTTAATTGAGAAAAATGGTTACATGAGATTCTTGGGGAAGGCCATGTGCATCTTGGTTCTTGTAATTATATAAACCCTTCCTATGGGTTGTTTGGGGGTTGTTATTAGTTAATCATTTCATTTTGAGAATTCCTCATTTCACTCTTTCTAATTTGTGTGCTATGGGGTTGAGCATGGGAATGAATGGTTGGAGGTAGAGAGCCATTTATAGATGGTTGTGCAGAATTATTGATCAGTCCAGGAGGGAATGGATGCTTGTGTGCATGAGATTTATGGTAGTTCGGAAAGAACTTTCCATAGCCGAGAATCCTTGTAGTTTCCAATAGGGATATTTAGTGACTATTAGCAGTTGAGCCTTGAAGAGAAATGGAACAACCTGAGGGACTGCATGGCAGAGAAAGGGGTTCATTTCTTTGGGTTGTGTAGGCTAAAGGGGAAAGAGACTTTGACATCAATCAATAACTTGACATCAATAAATGACATCAATCAATCAAACCATTGACATCAATGACAACATGATCCAACATTATCGTGTGGTTGGGAAACCATGAGAGATTGTTAGCTAACTGGTGTTTTTTAGATTTGTCCTAGGACCCATCCTTGTGTATTCATAGCCCTGGCTTGGGGGTGACACTACTATTGAGAGTGAATGACCACAAATGTCTATGGATGGGAGGAACATCCTTGGTCTCCAACAAGTTGGTGAATGTTTACTTTAAAAGATAAGTGGTATTTTTGTTTTCTGTATAATGTATATTCCACTGTGTATTCATTTATCTCTGAGATATGTATTTATAATGTTCCTGCCTACTCTTTATTTGCTGTGCATGGCATATTATTCCTTACATTTATGTTATAGCATGAATCTTGATTATTGCATGTGTGTCTTTCATGCTTCTTTATCAATTAATTGTTATCAGAATTTGAAATGGGTTTTGAAGTGTGTTTTAAAGTAGCATACCTATCATTTGGGTGGCTGGGTATGTGATAGGTTGGGTTGGCCTTGAATAGCACCAACACTGAATTACCTCAAGCTTGCAGAAAAAATATTAATAGAGGCTATAAGAATACTTAGAAACATCGAAACTCAAATTATGGGTATACCGACACCAATCAACTTCTAAGTAATAGAATTAGTTGAAGGAATGTCGACATATGAGACACTTGTCGGTCGAACATGGGGATGACAAATGAAATCCAATATCCCCCTTGAAAAGGACAGAATCAAGTTAAAAAGGAGTGGAAGAAAAATAATAATTCTCTGGACCCTAATGAAGAGAAACCTTGGAGTGAATCATTGGACGAAGATCAAGAAGTGTGATATTTGTACCAAATAATCAATGAAAAAAGAGATTATGCCAAATGCACAAAGAGAAATATCAGTAGAATCCCCTCTGTTAGTTGGACAAAATTTCGACTCATCTCTATACAACTGGAAGATAGAAAATTATGAAGCAAACTCAAAATAATGTTGGACCATTGAAGCCATCCCAATTAATTGTTCAAGGACATGTTTTTCAGTCTAAGAAATACCCATCGTATATGAGAAAAGTATACGTCAAACTCCCATGCTAATTCAGACAGACAATGCAATGAAAAGGCCAATAAGTTATAACGAACAAAATGAACCATAGACACACGTTGAAGAATTTTCCAAATGTGTAGGAGAACAAGTTAGAACCCAAATCCTGGTGGAAAATTTCACAAGCCAAGTCACAAGATGGTGGGAAACACATTCCCCACAACTACAAACTTGGACAACTATGTCCACTTACTTTATAGAACACTTTGGAGAAAACAATTTGGCTAAAACAATCGATATCCCTATCTTCCCAATTGGGTATGACCAAGTCGAACATATCCACCATTGTGAGAATGAATGGCACATAATATTATATAGAGATGAAAGGGTATGGATGCACATGTTTCCAAACACACTAGATGAAATACCAAAAAAATGGTACAAAATTGAAGAATAATGGGGCCATACACTCAATTGATCCAACACCAAGAAAACTTTTGTCCAAGACTTCAAATTTACGCTATAGGAGGAGCATTTAAGAGAAGCAACACAACAAATTAAAATCTTCCTTGAAAATACGACGCCAACCATGTAGAAAGAAAAAGGGAAAACAACTTTCGACATCGCCATGCCACCTTATTTTGACAGAGAATAATGAAAATACAATAACACGAAGAACCGACATGGAAAACACAAGTTGTCCTAGCTGGCCAAAGCCTTCGATGGAAAAGTGATCACCCAATTATGCAAAACTATGTAGAATCGATATTAACAATAAAAAAGGAAGAAAAGGATGATATTGGACAACTTGACTTCCTAGAAAGATTCACCAAAGTCGAATAATGGGAATGACACCTCGACAAAGAAAAACCACCAGAATGGATGCATGTTGAAAGAAATACAAAAAAGTTTTATATATCAAACGACGATTGACCTAAAATGGCACGAGTAGGAGAATGTTGGTCGGAAAAGGAGATAGTCGACATAGTCCACTTGTTGAAAGAATACCAATATTTCTTCACTTGAGACTATAAATATTAAAAAGGAATTTTAGAATAAATGGGAGAAATAAAAATATCATCCTTGGGGAAAATCTAATTAAAAAATGACCCTATAAATTAACACACAAATATAAGCCGATTGTCTAGAAAGAAATTGAAGGAATGTTAGTAGCAGACATCATATATCCAATTGACAAAACAAAATGGGAAAGTACTATGGTGGTCTAGCCAAAGAAGCACGACCCTAAGAAGTTAATAATTTCTTTCGACTTCTGAGGACTCAAAAATTGACTCTGATGGATTTGTTCCCCACTCCAAGTCCTTCTTATTATAAAATAAAAAAATGGACAAAGATCCTATATTAAAATTCCTTGAGTGGTCAAGAATATTTCACTTACATGTCGATTCTTCAAATGTTGTTATATGGTTGGTTCTTTCATAACCATACGATGATATAATCGACCACCCTAATGCTTATGCCATTCAAAAGATAAATAAAGTAGAAAGGAATTACTGAACCACATAAAGGGAATCTTTGTCGATGATATTTGCATTGCATAAATTTTGACATTATTTACTTGCGAACACATTCACATTTTTATAGATCATCAAGAACTAAAGTATATAGTGAATACACCTATACATCAAGTAAATATCTATCATTGGTTATTGTTATTCCAAGAATTTGAATTCTATATAATCTTTTGACGAGACAAAAAGAACTTAAGGATCAATCACCTATCCTGACTAGACAAACAGGAAGACCTGAACAACATAGAGGACATAATTCCAAATGCACATATGTCGAGGCAAACCCAAAAGATTTGGAAGAAATAGA
Source organism: Picea abies (assembly GCA_900067695.1). NCBI lineage: Eukaryota > Viridiplantae > Streptophyta > Pinopsida > Pinales > Pinaceae > Picea > Picea abies. Next base: position 4,327 of record CBVK0102182549.1, on the reverse strand, counting down.
AAATTTCTTGGAATAGGGGAAGGCACCCGAATATCTCCCAACAAATAAAAAGAAAATGCTTATCTCTGAAGGCAATGCCATTCATCATCATAAATAGACATTTATATAAAATGGGACCCGATGAAGTCTTAAGAAGATGTTATTTAGAACATGAATGGAGAGACATCATCAATGAATAACATGTGGGACCAACTGGGGGTCACTTCCAGGTTGACACAATTGCTCGAAAGGTACTTCAGGTGGGTCTATGGCGGCCAAATCTGCACAAAGACTGTCGAGAACAGGTTAAAAAATGTGATAGCTACAAAAGAATGGGCCGACCTATGTGGAAAAATGAAATTCCATTACAGTCAGTGAAATCTAATTTACCATTTGAAATATGGGTCATCGACTTTTTTGGTCCATTTCCCCAAAGAGAAAGAAGAATAGGTGAAAAATACATTATTACTGCAATCAAATATGTGGCCAAGTTGGAGGAAGAGGAACCAATCAAAACATGTACTAAAGAAGTCACAACGAAATTTATTTATGAAAACATAATAACAAGATTTCGATGTCCACTAACAGTAATCAATGATCAAGGGATTTTTTTTCTAAACGAGACGATCCAAATACTTCTAAATAAATTTCTCATTGATCACAAAAGAACTACTGCTTACTGTTAGCACTCTGTAAATTCCCAAAGGTTGTCAGGGTCCGAAGAAATTTAAGAGAGGTAACTTACCCAACCACTTCGAAACTGGGATCTAGCCCTTCCAGTTTTAGATAGGGATCTCTTTGTAAGATTTAGATATGTTCGATTTTTAGATACTAGGCTAGTTAAATTAATAGAAGTGTGTTGTTTTCTTTTATAAATATGGCTGAAATATGGATTTACACATCCATTGGGCTATGGGGTCTGTGTTAAGAATTGAGATCAGATACAAATTTTATTAGGTTATTTCACAAGGCAAGATAATGAAAAAGTTATATGTTTTAGAATTAAAATGATAAAAGGCAGAAATAGGTGAGATAGTCAATCACAATAATGAAGCATTTAAGAATTTATTTTTTACAATATTAGAAGAATAACATTCAGATCTTTAAAAGCCAGAAATAGAGTATTCAAGATAAATTATGCACTTAAAATTCCTTTAAACGATCAGAGACAGAAAACAGAATGATAAAAAAGTAGGATAAACATTTAATGAAGAGAAGTAAACATCACCAACATCAACACACAGGAATCCTGTGAATCGTCCTTTTTATTACTGGTAGATCTCTTAAAAAATATTACAGGTACAAATACCCTCAATACTTCGAAGTCTGAAGTATTTATAGAAAAATTACAAATGATCCTGTCATTAATGATTAGGATATGGTGGAGAGAAAATCTAATTGAATAGATTACATATTACAAAAAAGTAGGAAAGCTAAATGATCCTCTTGAATCCTTGGTGCTGATTCTGAGGAAGGTGGTTGGTGATTCATCTTTGACTTGAATACGACTATTTCATATGATGACTTGGATGTACACCTCATCACTACTCGATCAGAGCACATAGGTCATCCCGTCTCTTTTGACTATGGACGGTAACTTTGAGTAACCTTCGGTATACTTCATCCATCTCCATGTACTTGGAAAAGGTGGGCTTGGTAATGAAGATGTATTTGATCTCATGTTGGATGCTTGGGTCCAACTGTAGAGTCTCTAAGAATTCTTTGCCAGTAATGCTGCCTTGTATCCGTGTAAACTTAGAGCCATCTTTTTCCATTGTGATGATATTTTGTTTGTAGTCAGAGAGAGTAATCAACCTATCATTTATAACTAATAAACTTGGAAGACCTTTCTTTTGCAAGGAGTCAATCTTGCTGAAAAACCTTTGATATCCAATATCCATCGTCTGAGATCTCTCATCGAGTTGCAACATCAATTCCCTCTTGGTCAAAACTTTCTTGATTTCAAGGATAGTTTCTGTCCTATACTCAATCTCCAAAGCTTCTATCTCCTCCTTTGTCTTAGATTTCAAGAACCTGATGATCTCATTTACCTCTATAGGCCTTTCTCCCAATTATCCTTTTATTTTGTAAATGGTCTGTCTGCTTCTCTGCACCAGTTCATGCTACTCAAGCATAATCTGTATGAGTGGCCAAATCTCTGTCATGGATTTGCAGATGTCTATCCAAATATTTTCCTTGGCCTCTGCGAGTGTTTTGGCCATGATTGTTTCCTTCTGCAGCTTAAGCAGTTCTTGCTTGAGCCTCTGAGACTTGTGCATCTCAGTGTTGTAACTTAAATGAAAAGTGGACTTGAGCTACTAAAGGTTATTGATCTCATCCTGCAGTTTTTTGATTTCTTGTCCTTACAAAGACATGTCCTCCATGGAATTTGCCAACTTTTTTGATGCATCTCTGGTTGTTACTGAAATTGTTGCTGGAATTCTCACTGTGGTGGCTGCTGTTGCTGTTGCTGTACTGACCCCTCTGAGAGGAACTGCATCCAGTGGAATGACTTCCATTTGTACACTCTACTCTTTTTCTTTGAATAGCTTCTCTAGATCGACTTCCATCTCCTTAATCTATGCATTCTTCTCCATGATTAATTTCAACATTTCCTCCTTATGGCCTTCAGTCTCTTCCATTTCTTTTGCCTGTGGGTCTTCTGTGGCAGGGATCTTCAGTTGTTTCCTTAAGGATGCTATATCAACATTCTTTTTATTTAGAAATTCCTCAGCTGATTTCACATTTGATGGATCATATTTGATTTTGAGTACCAGTTCCTCCAGAGATTTTATCTTGTTATCTTTTGCCAAAGAAGACACTTTCTCCAGGTTTAGTTGAGTCTGTACAGTGTTCAAGGAAACCTGCAACTTTGCAACAGTCATGGAGGTATTGGCCAGGGTCAAGAAAATCATTTCTCCAGTTTGTCTATGCATATCCATTTGATCGGCTGGATGCACCTCTTTGGCATCAAGTTCAAATGTTGACCTTTTATAATCAGAGATCACCTTTGGATGAGGCACCTGTGCCTGGTTGACCTTTTATAATCAGAGATCACCTTTGGATGAGGCACCTGTGCCTGCAAGAATTCCATGTGCATCCTCCCTTTCTTCGTGTCAAAAGAAGAGAGCACCCTATGATGTGTTGTAGATTTATGTTTCTAGAATTGTGCAGAGGTACTGTTGGTCAACAATTCATTCTTCTTTTTGATCAGGTTGTACTTCTCGAAGATGTTGAGTCCTGTAGGCTCCTGTGAAGACTTAGTAGTCAATGTGGCATCAACCTGCTTCTTTGAGGAGGAAGTGGACATCATTTTTTGTCTGCTTGCAAAAAGTGGTGAATGTTGTCCCTCCATCACTATGGTGGACTGACTTTCTTCTCTTCCAGACCTACCATATGTATGACTGGTCTTGGGTCTTTTCCGGTAAACTTGGAAATCCTCTACTGAGACCTTAGTGACTGAGGGAGATACTTCTTTCCTAAGCCTCTTCTCTACTGGTACTTGTGGAGGTACAGTTTGTGAAATGATGGCAGGAGAAGGATGTTGTTCAATGTTAGTTAGAGTGTTTTCTTCCCATTCTTTCTGGTTCATGTATCTTTCTATCTCTATTTTAGGCACGTGAGCATAGGGAGAAATTTTGTTCTTCAATATGGTTTTTGCAATAATACCAGAGGGATCATAGTGCCACGGGGAACTTTTCTTGAACTTCATCTCTTTTAAAGACTTGTTTGCTTCTTCCTCTGCAGCTATGTTGTTGCAAATGAAGGAACCTGTCTGACCTTTGATCCTGAGCTGTTATTTATTCTTTAAATCCACAAAATGAATGTCATCTGAATTGATCATCTGTCTGATATATTCCAGAGAAAATTTTCTGACAGAAAAATACTTAGGAAGCTTGTAAGGTGGTAGTTCACATCTGTGGACCCTGATTTCTTTGTGATCCTAGTACAGGTACCAGTCACTTGTTTTAGCAAGGTCTGACAAGTGTAGAATCCTTTGAATTTATTCATTTATCCTGGGTTCTGTTTGTCCATTGAGCATGCTTACCACTGGATGGTAAAACAAGTTAATGAACTGCTTGAAATTGAACTCAGATGAGTTCTTTCTCAGTAATGATGTCCAGGATGTGAGAGGCTGTGGGTTACCATCTTGGTCTAGCTTCTGCTGGGAGAAGGATAACTTCTTTTCTTGGAAAAATATGAACATGTATGCCAATATCGAGGAATACGTGAACATGCCCTCTGTAGAAAACTTGAAGATCTGCTCATGAATGTTGTCAGCCAGAAACTGGTTGAAATTGAACTGTGTAGTAGCCTTCTCTTCGGTGGAAAATATGGATAGAAAACC
>CBVK0102182516.1:0-10779 GCA_900067695.1 Picea abies | reverse complement strand
AGTAGCAGGTTACCCCAAGCCCTCAATCTACTATTATACTAACAAATCCATAACCTTGTTTTCTCTATAGCTTAGCCAAAAGAAAGATATCATTTTTCTCATTTTCCCTCTTTATATAAAATTCATTAAAAAAACAAAATCCAAAGCAAATAGAAGAATGTAGAAAATCCTCAAAATTAGGGCAAATTTCTAAACATTTACATCAACATTGGATATACATTTTAATTAATCTAAGTTTTTGGCTTAAACATATAGTGAATTCAAGTTGATACATGCTAGATAATAAAAAATATATATATTCTGAAAATATGGTAGGCAACATGGTAAGAAATAGTGGTGTTTTTTTGGAAATTCATTTTTAATGCTTTTTTAATGATATAGGCATGGTGAAACAAACTAAAATACAAATTAAAAAAGATTAATAAATGTATATCTAATTTAAATTAAAACATATTTACAATAATAATTTTCGTTTGTATTTTCATTTTCGTTTGTATTTAAATTTGCAATCAATTTCCAAATCTTTCAAAGAGAAATTGTTCGAAAGACAAAACTCAGGTAAATAGTCACTTCCAATTCTTTGACCCTCTGTATCTATAGCAAAAGCAGATTTTGTTCCCCATTGGAGAACGCAAACAGAGTTGATCAATCTTCTGTGTAATTTTTGGAGTACATGAAACGCTTGGTGAGCCTAATGAAAATTAATAATTCCGTATGTGTAAAGTGCTTTTCTAGCAATCAGTTCAAAATACTTGCAGCAACTATTTATTTAATCTTGGGCGTTTAATCTCAGTCCAATAAACTCGCTCGATCATTTACTGTTTACCTTGAGCTGATGAAAAAGTGAAGCACTTCGAGTCTTCGTCGTACAACAGTGAACAAAAATGTTGTAGTAATGTACATATTAACAACGTTTTAAGGCAAATTCTCTGGCAGTGCTCTGTTTTGTTTTAGCCATACCATTCTTGGCTCAATAAAGATGGCAGTGCTCTGTTTTGTTTTAGCCATACCATTCTTGGCTCAATAAAGAGGAACAGACCACGTTTGCTAGTTTTACTAAAGAAGTAATGCTGCCATTTTTAGGTCAATAAAGTGGAGCAAATCAGTGTTGCAAGCATCAACTATCGTTTCAGTATTCATAATTTCCAGTTAATTACAATCTTATGTAGAAACTGTGTATTCAGAAATAGCAACCACATAATGCATGCTAACAACCATATATTGCAAAAGACCATATATATAAACATGCATTCTTTCATATCATTCAGCGTTCTCCTTTGCCAATTTTGGGGCTATGACACTTTTTAACATTTGATGTTAAATCCTTGTTCTCGTGAGGAAGACTTTGACTTTGGTTAAATATTTATCTCCTTATGATCTCAATAGCGCTCTTGTTGATAGGATTCATCATATTTTCATCTTATATATGGCGTATGTCACCCTCCGCCTAACATGCAACTCCTTATAACATAAAATTAATTATTGAATTTCTACACCTTTCTACTAATACAGATGTCTGAGTTTCCAAAAAGAAATCTTACAGAAATAGGAGAAATAAGACAAGAATTGCAATGCAACTAAAAGGAAGAAAATAGCATTTAACCCATAACAACCATTTTATCAAGATATTTGAGGTCCACTTTATTATGGCAAGGGCCCTCTAGACTTCCTGAAACCCATGCTTTTCCCATCCAAATAAACACAGGGGTATTTAATGTAATACCCTTGAACTTGATATTGCAGTAATTACTCAAAACCTAAGCTTAGAGTTCAATATTATTCACGCACTAGGAACATAGCAATGACAGTCAACAGATCACCCGAATCACCTTTCAGAGAAGAAACAGATGCCATTCTTTAATACCAAGCGCTTGAAGGACTCAAATGTGAAGGAAATCCCACGGTAAAAGCTCCTACAGACACACAGCCAAAATAACCATGAATCCAAATCATACAATATGCACAAAATATTTATATAGATAAAAAAGAAGAAGCAAACTTTCGGTTTTAAATTTGGATAAGTGGGTGAGCCCGCGGATGCAGCATTGCCCAGATATACAAGGGCTCAACTCGCGGGCAGTCGTCATGGCGGCTTTAAATCCCCGTGAGAGACACATCTGAAGGGAGAGGTAGGTTTTCCGACAGACGCAAGCCCTGCTACCATGGCCGCCAGAAGTGGCGGCAGCAACATGGCTGCACTATTTCGTCAAACCCTTCTCCCCACAGAGGCCTCGAACAGGGCAACCACTCAGATAAGATCAAGTTTATCAGTTTTCATAGCCCTTCACGATACGCATATATAGCCGCTCTCTGCTCTGACCCTTGCCCTAACCTAACCGTGGTTGAGAGTTCGTTAACTCACAATCGTGGTGGTTTACACGAGCATGTTTACTCTTGTTTCTTGGCAATTTGGTTTACTTACTCCTGACCCTAATCATGATGTAACCAGTTTAAAGGGCATTAGAGTATGGCGATTTAACACTAGTAAATTCCGATGCAAATGTTTTTCCAATGAGTCACTATTCTATATTCTATAAATTATAACAATCCAAGATCTAGAGGTACTTAGTAAGAGTGAAAGTTTGCTCCTATATGGATTGCTAGTGGGGTATTTTAGGCAGTGTGGCGAGTGATGGTTGTCCTTAGTGTTGGTTGTGGTGATAAGTTAGTATGCATTCATGGATAGCAACTAGTGATGGTTGTGTTAATTGTTAGTTGACAAATGAGTTATGATAGGTTTTGCCATCTTTGGAAGGAAAAAAAAACTATAATGGTTTTTCATTATTTAGTACATAGATTAAATGTGTCCTATCTTCATTAGTGCACCTACTTGGATAATTGAATAATAATGGTGTAGGCTAAGGGGCCAATGATTTGGTCCTTTGACCTCACCTCTTTGTGACAACCCCTTCTCTTCGGCAATGAAACCTTTAACCATCCACCTATTGGTGACCTCACTCTTGGCAACCATCCTCTGGCATGTCGTCGATATCCTCTCACCACCAACCTGCATTCAATAACTCAACAACCAACTCAATGCTCGTGCCCGAATTCAACCAGCGATTCCTCCCCTCTATTTTGAAATGGCAATACCATTCTTTGCTAATCTTCTAAAGAAATACCATTCTTTGTTGATCTTTGGAGCTCTGTTTTTTGAAATTGCACTATGTTATGACCCTGTCCATGGTGAGACAATAAGAGTATTCAGTGAGAGGAGAGTCCACCACCGACGAGAAGGGTCAAGCTTGAAGTAAGATTTTTAATCTTCCTTCTTTCTTTCATAGTGGGTTTTACATAAATAAATAGCAATGAATGACTAAATGTTGGTAAAGTGTAAATCTACATAACCATGACCTCAAATAAGGAGTTGATAAACATGTTGCCTAGATTGTTCTGATCGCTTCATTAAAATTTGGTTAAATAGATTCGGCTCTTTAAATTTTCATCGAAACCCATTAGACTTCTTATTCCAAACTACAACATCTTACATTAATTCCATTTTTTATTGCGTAATTAACTGCCTACACAGAGATATTGATCTTAAAAAAAACATGTTAACCATTCATTTAATCTGTATGTGCTAAAAAGTCTCTTGTAGCTCTTTAATTTCCATAAATTAAAACATTTTAACTTTGGGTGAACATAATAAATGTATGTTCATCATTCATTTAATTTATATGAGATGAATCCCCGGATTGGGTCTCTGAAGGGTTAGCAAGTTAGTTCACACACACGTCAGGCCTCTTAGACATGTAGTTGGCTACATGTGGGCTTAACCATGATGCTTCCCTACATGCTTGATGGCAACAGATAATGGCAAGGACAAAGCCTCACCGGAAACAGGGCAGTAGGCGACGACAATTTGTTCGAATTATGCCATTAATATTGGAAAAATTCATGTTTCCATCTATGACAATGAGCTCCACATGAATGATGGTTGTCTTGGGCATTCAACTCTCAACTCGCTTTGAAGGCCAACTCTCAAAGCCTATCGCAAGACTGGTAATTATGTATCATCTCGGCATACCCATGTCTGGAAGGCGGTTTGTCTTGGATAGTTCTAGGAACTGGGTACTAGTACTTTTGTCCACCCGCATAGCTATGTGCACCTCTCGTAAGGGAAAAGATGTTATCCACAAATCCAAAGGGATTTTGTAATACCCCGATTTTGAGTCCCCGAATTAATAATGTATTTTGTTTAATTGATGAAAGGCCGGAGAGCCTAAACAATTAAAAGAGGTTGAATCCCCGAGGAAATGTAATATTTCAATCATTATTAATATAAAATACATCATTGGCTGCAAGACGGACAAGGACAAGAGTTATTGGGGGTTCTGATTCCATGAGAGAGGGGGGAAAATTGAGGGCTAAGTCTTTATGCCTTGTTTTAATCAAGTATCACCCATGTTGTGTTCAAGGATATAAGGGGGCGCATGAGTCTCTTGAGGAGACCATGTTGGCCTTGGGATGTTGGGATATAAAAGCCTTGTTCTCGATTGTCTTGGGGGTTAATCACTCATTCATTTTTGGTTCCTCATTCATTCTTGCTCTTGGATTAGGCATGGAAAATGAATTAAGGGAGAGAAGAGCCATTGGTTACAGGTTGTAAATAAATGTTGATCATTCCATTAAAGGATTGATGCCTAAGTGCATGGATGCATTGGCATTTTTTATAAACCTTATCAAAATTGTGAATCTTGAGAATTCCAGCATTGAGATTCTTCACCGGATGCACTCGAGCCCTGGAAGGAGGCGGACAACCTGAGGGACTACGTGGCAGAGAAGGGAGTTTGTTCTCTTGGGTGGTGCATGCTGGGAGAAGAGAGCTAGTGAACTTTGGATTTTTGTGTGTCGAGAAAACTTGAGAGCTTGAGTGCTGACTGGTTTGGGAAGTTGAGTGTCATCCTGGAACTCATCCTTGTGGATTCATAGCCCTGGCTTGGGGTGTTGAGACTTGGAACAATAGTTTCTAAGGTTGGGCAGAACGTCCTTGGTCTACAGCTAGTTGGTGACTAGTTTTGTTAAAAATAAGTGCTGTCCATCATGGTGTGTCTTTGCTTATACGTAATTATTTCCATTGTGTATTGAATTAATATCTCTTAGATATGTATTAATAATTGTGTCTACTTATTGGTTATTGTTGTGCATGGCACATTATTCTTTCTTTTATAGTTTAACATGAATCTTGACAACTGCATTTGTTATTTCATGCTTCTTTATTTAGTTGTTGGTATTAAATATTCAAAATCAATTCAAGAAGAGGTTCTTGAGGTAGCGTGGCCTAGCCTACTAGTGGTCAGGGACGTTACATATCAATATTAGAGCATTTTGAAGGGAGTCCTGGAAGTAGCGTGGCCCGGCCTGTTGGTGGTCGAGGACGTTACAGATTATTATCAAAGTTGTTGGTTTACAACACTGGGCCTTTGAAGGGGTCTGCTACATGACAAGACTGAAGGGGTCTGCTACATGACAAGACAAAAGTTCTTGAAGTAAAATTAATTAAATGACTATCGGATAACATTGTGTGTAATGTCTTAAATTTTACTCTTGGAATTATTTATAATTAAATGCTTAAATACTCTATAACTCTGCTACATTAACATCGTGACATGGTGCTATGGTTAGTGTACATCTTTTTTGTTTTGCAGTTAATAAAGAAGAAGACCAAGATCAGTTGAGCTTGAGCTCCTATAGGGGCTATGATACCACAAGAGGGGAAAGGTGAGGGGGTCTGGGTGGGGGGTTATGCCTAAATCACCTACCTTATGCTATCTTGAACCCTCACCTATTTTTCAAATTTGAAATTCAAAAAAAAAATGAGTTAAGAGGAGTGGAGGAAAGCAACTCCTCAATCTAAGCCACAACTCATAATTTTTAGCAAATTGTCTCCCCTACATTCTTGGAACTAGGAGGAGAAGTTGAGTTTGAACTATTTATCCATGATGCATGAGGAAAATTTGAACGGGAAGGAGAAGGTTGTTAGAAAAAGGGATAGAGAAGAGTTTTGAGAGGTTAGACATGGAAAGAAGAGAGCCAACCCCATCATAGACCAACCAACCATGAATGGAAGCTTGTTGCTTTGAGAAGAAACCAAGAAAACATGGAAAACTCTGTTGAAACTTGAGACACAGGTTGGATCTTCTATGCACACACTGAAAAGCATGAGAGTGAATAATTTATGAGGTATTGAACAACAAAGAAGTAAATACTCATTGTGTTGTGTGGGGTAGGTATGTGGGTGCCATAGGACTGAGTTGTCATCAATAAATTTGCAGAGGAAAACATTTATTAGAGCCTACATTCCTGAGTTAACTATCGATGCTTCACCCTAGTGGTATCATAGCCTGTCTAGAGGGTGGTGTCTACTGTGGATTTGCCTATGGTGGGGTGGAAACAAATCGCTCAATTAGTTGTTAGTCTGCCATTTGGAATAGATAAGTTTATTCCTACCTATGCATTTAGATTTCAACTATTCTAGTAATTAGAATGTTTTTGTTCTATGTGCAGAATTTAAAAGGTTGTAATTTCAAATTTATGGGTTAAAAATTCATAAAGATTTTGGTCTTACAGTGGGTAGATAACCCTCTTGGTCGTATCTATGCTCCGAGTTTAATTCCATGTGTGTTGTTCTGCTTATAAGATGGAAGTTGTGAGAATTCAATTCTCTAGTGCATGAAACCTCTATAGATCATCACTCCACATATGGTGATGGTATGTTTGGGCAAAGTAAGTTGGATGATAGTTTTTTATTTATCGATTGTTGATTACTGGTATGTGTTCTCAATTTCTCTCGCTTATTGTGAGATTATTTTCGTTTCTTGTGGTTCAAAACTGTGACACTACATGCCATTTAATGAGAGGTGCCCTTAGTGGTTCAATAGCAGATTGTAGAGTGTTATCTCGAATTAATCTCCAAGGGTTTACTCCTAAAAAAATCAACTTCCTTGAACATCTATTAATTTGGAGAATTATATATATATAGAGAGAGAGAGATATATTGTTTCTTGCTCATACTCGTGGTTTTGGATTTTGTATTTTCTGGCTTGGATTTGGAACAATGGAGCATAACAAAACTCTTACACAGATGGTCTATTACTTGAGCCAACAAAATAACTCTGTGACTATAGAGGGAAAGTGCATAAAACAACCATGTGGCCAATGCAGCCAATCCCCAATCACAAGTATTACCTCACAACTCACTGCTTCAGTGTCTATGAAGAAAATTAAAACTCGGAATTGTCTGAATGGTTTGCACCAGAATGGCAATCGTGGCACTAGAGGCAATCAGTTTGATCAACGAGATTCCTCTGATGTTGTAGAAGAGGAAAATGGTATTTTAAAATATTTTGCAGGTTTTCATCTCAGGCCCCGGCATCACCCTTCTCTTTCCTTGGTTTTATACTCTTGATATCACAGGCAATGCAGACATGCCAGTGCTCCTTGCACAATTTTATGGAGGACAAGCCAACTATTCTTGCTTATACTCATTAGATCGGAGCCAAGGCCTCCTGGCTTGGTTTTATACTCTTAAAATCTTTGGGTTTGTACTCTTGAGATCAGAGCTAGTAAGGACATGCAAGCTCTCTTTATTGGCTTGGGATAAAGGGAACACATATAACCCCACTTCAACAATTTTTTTGGTGAGATTCTAGTTAAAAATATTTTTGTGATCGTAGTTATGCACAATTAGATTGACATTGTTCCTCAGGTTTTGGCCCTTTTTCAAAAAGATTAAATAATATTTAAAAATAACTAGATCGACTGAAACCTCACATTTTGAGTGTACCATATTAAATGTTCTCTTGGCTCAATTTTAAACTGTTGAAATCAAAGTTGAAGCATACACACTAATTCTCCTTGCTTAATTTTAGATTGTTGAGAATGGAGCAGTTCGCTTTGCTTATCTTATGTATAGATGGAGAACTTATGTGACTGCCCTTTGCTCTACGAAAATGGCTCTTGGTGCACATTTATATGAATTAATAATAAATATAAGATGCATTGTTCTGGAAAATAAATGTTAGTTTTGGTGTTAGTGACATTAACAGTTGATGGGATGCTAACAACATAATGTACACATAGGAAAAATAATTAATCAAACAAAGTTAATTGAAAACATATGCATGCCACTTTATATGCAATAAGTAGATAAGAAGGCGTGTCTGCAACACAAAACTTGTTTACACAAACCGTTCACAGTTTCAAAGTTAGTTGGGGAAGATGGATAGACTCTGTACACATTGCAGGTTTTTCTAAATGCATATAGAGTGAGTTCTATAAACAACACTATTATGCAATGAGCCAATGCCCATTTGCGTAGGGATTGACCTTTCTTCAGGGCATGTGGAAGTAGACTTATGGGATTTTATCGTTTCCTCATTTTCCCACTTTTGAGCAGTTTTGTAGATCCGACCTTGTAAATAGGTTCATTTTATATCAATATTTCTTTTGTATTTTGTATGAGCTAGTCAATGCCTCTCTCCTTTGCTTCCCTTAGATTTTAAGTTGACATATTGTTCATGTTGGAAAAAGTTTGAACTTGTCATGGCCTAGTTTGAACTTTACTAAACTATGTTGTTCTTTTTAAGGTGGTATCCTAGATGTTACTTTCAATGTCTAAATAGTATTGAACAACAATAATTCCTACAAAGTTCAAACAGATTGTGAGAGCTTCCTGGTCCTTCCTACATATGAGTTATAGCTAAACACATCAGTACTAACTGGAAATGTTTAAATTCATTCACAATGATTAACTAACAAAATATGAACTCTAGTATGATGTATTGTTGATAAATATACATGATGTGGGCTTTGGAACCTTGTTAGAATCTATATCCTTTGTTACTAGAAATTTTATTTTAATTTAGCATAATTTATTTATGTAATAAAATCTAATTGGTGTGTATCTTAAGGATATTACCAACAGTTTATAAGTCCAGTGGTTGAATTTACTGAATAATACCTCGTGTTTCGACTCAGACACATCATACATGTAATTTTTGGTAAAGAAATAAACAATAATGATGATCGTTACAATATTACCATAAGGATCTTTTATTTTTTATTTATGATTTTAACGTGGAACTTTTGCAAATGGTATAAGAGCCAACTTACAACACTCTAGGTTGTATGGGCTCACTGTTATAGAATTGCATTTTGTTTGTGCACAAGGGCATTGTTAATTGGCATTTTTACAATGCCATGTATGCCAGCTAAGGTATGTCATGTCGAAAGTTGATAAGTATTTTGATATTGCATACATGGGGATGATTTTGACAACTTGTATGTTGAATATTCTTGCAAAAGGATGCTATTTGGATTGTCTTGTATAGTCATTTCATCACCACATCATGGATTTGCTATCTCATTCTTCTCTTGAAAATAACTTTGAATATACCAAAGGTTTTTTTTGGATGGAAATCACACTCCTGGATATATGTCTTGGCAAAGATTGTATCCCTTACCTTACTTGAAGGAATTTTCCTAGTCCACTAAGTGCATGGTCGCTTGCTAGAAGGACCTTTTGTCAAATTCTAATATGACCTCAGTTGAAAGAATTTTTCCTTAAGGAGTGAAATTCCTCATCCAAAAGACTTTTGGCACTTAAGGCTTTTTCTAGAGGTTGTGTGTCAAACTTCTTTCTTAGTTACTTAAAAGCAAGAGAACATATATTGTAATGTCCCAACCAGGCTAGGAGGGGGGATTATGTTTTCTGCCCCAAATTTGTTATTTCTTTTATGTGAATGTGTTGTTAACTTCTTACAAGTAGCTTTCTCAATGAAGAATATTGTCAAACATATAACATACATCCATTACACATAAGATAGATCAAATAACATGACATCTTATTATGGATGGAAACTCACAAAAACCAATACAATGATATCATGGTTGTAATAACACATGTAGAACACAAATCTATTGGCTTCCAAGAAACTACACAATCTACTACAGAAACAACATGAAATGATGCCAAACTACTGTCCCAAGACTCATTGAACCTGACACTACTTTGATCCAGTAATATTGTTCTGCAAACGACCTTCCAATCCTCTCCTCGACCCCTCACAAACTCGATCTGGCAAATTTGTGCAACCCCTATTTACAAAGGTCTTGATCGCGGGACATTTGTGAGGCATATAGTGGGGTGATCCGGATTATTTTCGGCACGAAATGAGAGAGGAGATATAACATAGAAATATTCATAGATATTGCAAGAGAGACAACAATATAACAGAGATATAGCGGAAATATAAAAAGAGTCACAGATATACAGTAATACACGATTTCTATTATTGAAATAAATGTACAGAGACTATAAAAGTATAGAGTGAAAGACTCGCTAGAATGGTGGTAGCTTATCTCTGAGAAGAGATGTGACGGCTACTCGCATCTGTGAGAAGATGATTACAATGAGGCTCTGAAGGCCTTTTTACAATAAGCAGGAATGCCAAAAACCCTAGACATCCAAAAAACCTAACCCTAGGAGATGAAGCGCCAAAAGTCATGTGGGCCGTGTTTGGGTAAGTTGGTGCATCAACTTCCCGGGGTCGTAACTTTTGCATACAATCTCTGTTTTAGGCGTATGATAGCTCGTTGGAAAGATCTATCCAAGAACTACAACTTTTGGGTGAGAAAAATCAATCTACGATTCATGTTGCTCACCATTTTCTCAAAAAACATTGTTTAGGGCCTCAAAATGGCTCCGGAAGTTAAAAACTGCTAAAAATAGTAAATTACCAAAATTGCCAGAAACATGTTTTGGGCCAGTTGGAGAAG
>CBVK0102182425.1:0-53239 GCA_900067695.1 Picea abies | reverse complement strand
TTGTACCAACCCAATACCTGAACACAATATTTGTAACCATACTGCTTCCTTACTTGCATGAGTGGCTGCCATGTATTCAGCTTCTGTAGTTGAAAGTGCCACTATAGCCTGTCTTTTGCTCATCCAACTTATTGCTCCTCCAAATAAGTTAAACACATACCCGCTTGTAGATATCCTACGATCCAAATCTCCAGCCCAGTCTACATCCACAAAGACATGTATATCCACTACTATGTCTAATCCCAATCTTCCTTCGTAGCACAATCCATAGCTAGCAGTGCCACGCAAATACCTGAAAACCCTTTTTATTATTGTCCAATGCTCCTTCCTTGGTTTTGACATATACCTGCTCAAAACTCCCACTGCATGTGCAATGTCTGGTCTAGTACAGACCATTACATTCATCAAACTGCCAATTGCACTTGCATATGGAACATGAGACATGTCCTCCTCTTCTTCATGTGTCTTGGGACAATGATCCGCGAATAACTTTACACCAACAGAAATAGGAACCTTGATCAGTTTACATTCCTGCATATTAAACCTCTGCAATATTGTCTCGACATATTTTCTGATTTAACCAGAGTTTCCTCCTTTTCTTATCTCTTTTAATTTCCATGCCCAAAATGAAATTTGAAGCACCGAGATCCTTCATGTCAAATTTAGAGGACAACTGAGTTTTCACATCCTGGATAATCTCCTTGTTGTTTCCTATCAGTAACATGTCATCCACATATAATACCAAATAAATCAAATGATCACTAATTAATTTAAAATACACACAGTGATCTTATTTGCTTCTTGTGAAGCCAAGTCCCATCATATAAGTATCAAAATTTTTATACCACATTCTTGGTGATTGTTTTTAACCATATAAGGAATTTTTCAGCTTGCATACCAATTCCTTCTTTCCCTTCATAGCATAACCTTATGGTTGCTTCATAAAGATTTATTCTTCCAAATCCCCATGAAGGAATGTTGTCTCCACATCCATTTGTTCTATTTCAAAATCAAATGCAGCAGCAACAGATAACAGAAATCTTGTGGAGGTTAACTTGGCAACAAGAGAAAAAATCTCACCAAAATCAATTCCCTCAACCTGGGAATAACCCTTTGCTACTAACTGATCTTTGTATTTCTCCACCTTTCCTTCTGCATTCAAATTCTTTTTAAATACCCATTTGCTGCCAATGGGATTTCTTCCAATTGGAAACTCTACTAGATCCCAAGCCTCATTCTTATCCAAAGATGCAATTTCTTCTTCCATGGCCCTTTTCTAGATATTTCCATCCTCTAAATCCACTGCCTCCCTGACAGTTCTAGGATCATCATCAGTAATAGACAAAGCAAAATTTGAATGGAAATTAGATGGACTATACCTTTCTAGTAGCCTTCTTTCTCGATCTGATCTCCTCAATACTGGAGTATGAGGATCTTCTTCTTCCGATTCATGTTCTTCTGTAGAGTCTGATTAATCATCATTTAAATCAAACTCTATTTTCTCTGGTTCTTCCTTACTTGGTAGGACTTTCTGTTTAACAACATCCTTCATTTCTCTAAATACCACATCTCGGCTAAACACTACCTTCTTATTTTATGGGTTCCAAAGCTTATAACCTTTGAGACCATCTTTATATCCAATTAAGATACATTTTTCAGCCTTCTTATCCATCTTACTCTTGTTTTCCTTTGGAACGTGAACATATGCATCGCAGCCAGATACCTTAAGATGTGTGAGAGAAGGTTCCTTACCAGCCTGTACCTCTTGTGGAGTCTTGTCATCCAACGATGATGAGGGTGATCTGTTGACCAGATAACATGCAGTACCCATTGCCTCTGTCCAGAATTCTTTCCCTAACCCGGCACCACTAAGCATGCACCTTGCTTTTTCCATCAATGTCATCTTCATCTTTTCTGCAACTCCATTCTGTTGAGGTGTATATGGAGTAGTATTCTGCTTTGCTATACCGCACTTCTTACAGAATTCTTCAAATTCATTCCCACAGAAATCTCTGCCATTATCTGTCCTCAACACCTTAATTCTTTTCTTTGTTTGATTCTCAACAAGAGACTTAAACTCTTTAAACCTATCAAAGACTTCAGATTTCTTCCTGAGGAAATATATCCAAGTTTTCCTTGAGAAATCATCTATAAATGAGACATAGTACATATATTTTCCCAATGATGGGATGGACACAAGTCCAAAAACATCATTGTGAACTAGCTGTAAAATTCCTTTTTCCCTCGTTCCACCATAGGGGAATCTTACCTGATTCTGCTTCCCATATAAACAATGTTCACAGAAATCAAAATCTAGAGAGCAGTTAGACATACCTTCAACCAAACCTTTACCATGTAGTAGTCGAAGACCCTTCTCTCCGATATGCCCAAGTCTTTGATGCCACAACATAACCTTTTCTCCAGAGACTGTAGGAGTTCTTTCTTCTTCAACTCCAATATCAGGAACAATGGAGATATTACACCCATCACTAATAGTGCTTCCTAGTAGCTTATACAGAGTTCCAAACTGAACTCCCTTCATCAACACCATTGCTCCTCGAACCATCCTGCAAGTTCCCTTTTCAAATATTGTTTTTACCCCTTCATCTTCCATTTTGCTTACAGAAATCAAATTTCTGGCCATACCTGGGATGTGCAGAACACCAAGCAGTGTTCTAATCCTTCCATCTATGAGCCTCAACTTGACCCTTCCTTTTTCCTATGATTCTGGTTGTCGAATCATTACCTAAGAAAACATTACCTCCATCATACCTTTCATATTCGCAGAACCACTCCCTGTGGGGAGTCATATGAAAGGATGCACCATAGTCAATCAACCATGCCTCATGATCTGGATGTTTTCTTGAAGAGGCCAAGTACACATCCCCTCCTTCTTTCTTGGAGGTCTTTTCTTCTGTAGAAGAAGATTCTTCAGATCCCTTATTTTTCTCAACTTTGGATATACACCGCTTCTTATAGTGCCCTTCTTTTCCACATCTCCAACATACCCTTACAAAATTTCCGAGAGATTTAGATCTACCCTTAGACTTAGATCTCCCACTTGAGAAATAAGATCTATTCCTTTCCTAGGAACATCCTCTTGCAAATAATGTGTTTGTGCTATGTCCTTCCATATTCTTTTGTCGCATCTCCTCCAACAAGAAGAATGAGACCACTTCTTCAAACTTCAAGGAAGTTGTATTACTACCTATGGCCACAACCGGACTATCCCATGAATCTGGTAAAGAACACAACAAACTAATACATTTATCTTCATCTGAAATTTTAATCTCAACAGATACTAACTTACTTACCATAGTATTGAATGTGTTCAAATGCTACCGAGTCTCCATCTCTCATCCTCAGGTTATACAGCTTCTTTCTCAGGAATAGTTTATTTACCAGGGACTTAGACTGATACAACTTCCCCAAATTTTCCCATAAATCCTTGGTTGTAGCTTTTTCTAACACATTTAGTAATACTAAATCGGAGAGACACAGTCGGATTGTGCTATTTTCCTTCCGATCCAACTTTTTCCAATCATCTGTAGAAATTCCTGTAGGTGCAGTACCTGGATCTACTGCGATCCATTGATCTCTGTCCACTAACAGATCTTCCATCTTGAGCTTCCACAGCTCAAAACTTTTCCCATTAAACTTCTCTATCTCCATCTTCGAATTGCTTGTCATTTCTTTTCACTGAAAAAAAATACCGCAGATCTCCCACTGTAACAAGGCTTGTCACAATCTCGAGCCAAACCCTTGACCACAAAGGCATCCCCCTGAAGCCAATAAATCTCTGATACCAAATGTAAATACTAACCTTGTACAATATCTATTATAAACAAATATTCAGAAAAGAACAGAAAATATACAATGGCAAATACAAACATTACACAGAGATTTTTCCCCTGGAAACCCAAACCGAGAAAACCAGCATATTCTATATTCATTCATTGTGTTACAATGTTTACAATACAAAATACATATAGGATCCAGCGGCATCCAAAACCCTAACCCAATGACCTAGATTAGTCCAAAACCCCAATTCCTTAACTGGAAATAGAAAACCATCGGCAAAGAAACCATGTGCCGAAAAACCACCTAAATATAATGTGGTCCTGATCCAGAAAAAAAAAATCGGGGGCTCTGCACCTTGCACCCCCCTCTTACATGCAAAGAATATAACACATACCCAATAGGAGCTCCATCTTCAACCATCTTGTCGAAGTCCAAAAGTAGTCCAAACCTGACCAAGGTTTCCTCAAAACTTGGTCAAGGGCCAACAATGACCATCAAGAACAAGTACCCTTTGACTAGAATAGATGATCTATTTGATCAGCTCAGAGGGGCTACAGTTTTCTCAAAAATAGATTTGATATTGGGATATCATCAAGTCAGGATTAAAGCTGAGGACATCCACAAGAAAACCTTTAGGACAAGGTATGGGCACTATGAGTTTGTTGTGGTTCCATTTGGACTTACAAATGCACCAGCTACATTCATGTGTCTGATGAATAGTGTGCTCAACAAGTATTTAGACAAGTTTGTCTTAGTGTTTGTAGATTACATTTTGGTGTACTCCAAGAATCAAGAGGAGCATGAAGAACGTCTTAGAATGGTGGTACAGGTGTTAAGAGAGCATCAGTTGTATGCCAAATTCAACAAGTGTGATTTCTTTAAAAATTAAATCTAGTATATAAGCCATGTAATCTCAGTCGAAGGAATAGCAGTAGACCTTGCAAAGACCAAGGAAATCATGGATTTACCTGCCCCTAGAAATTTGATAGAAGTGAGATCCTTCATGGGATTGGTTGGATATAATAGGAGGTTCATCAACAGATTCTCTAAGATCGGAAATCCTATTACGAAATTACAAAGGAACAAAAAGAGGTTTGTGTGGTCACCATAGTGTAAATATCGTTTCCAACAACTAAAGCAGTTGTTGACCAATGCCCCTATTTTAAAGATTGCAGACCCAAAAAAAGACTTCATGGTTTGCACAAATTCTTGAAAATAGGGACTCGATGGAGTTCTGATTCAAGAAGGACAAATGGTTTGTTATGAATCACAGAATTTGAATGAACATGAGAAGAATTATGCTACCCACGACCTTGAACTTGCAACAATTGTACATGCACTGAAGATGTGGAGACATTACCCGCTCAGGAGTAGATTTATCCTCATGACTGACCATTTTGGTCTAAAGTATTTATTCAACCAGCCAAGATTGAATGCTAGATAGGCCAGGTGGATGGTTTTGATCAGTGAGTTTGACTTTGAAATAAAACATATAAAAGGAAAAGAGAAAAAAGTAGTTGACATGCTCAATCAAAGCAATTAGACAATACACATAGCAGTAGCAAGTGTAGGAGAGTCTGACATTCAACAAAGGATTAAGACCCTCTTTCCTGAAGAAGAGTTCTTCAATCAAGTGAAGGAAAAGTTGTAGCAAGAACCTAAAAAAAAGAGGTACGAAGGATATCGTTTAAGGACTAAGAATATGTTGATGTACAATAAGAGGATATATGTTCCTAATTCAGCATATTTGAGGTGCTTGATTATGGATGAGTTTCATAGGAGGCCATATGTAGGTCACCCTGGTTACTAGAAAATGGTGACAACAATTAGGAAATTGTATTATTGTCTTGGGATGAAGTAATACATTGCTCATTACATTGTGAAGTGTTTGGCGTGCCAACAAGTGAAATTCAAGCATCGACACCCTGCTGGAATATTGCAACCCATACATATATCAGAATGGAAATGGGAAGTGATTTCTATGGATTTTATCATGGGGTTACCAAAGATAGTCAAACATCATGATGCAATCATGGTTATAGTGGATAAGTTGAGAAAGGAAGCTATTTTATTAACATAAAGTCTACTTTTCAAGCCATTGACATTGTTAATGTTTTCATGAAAGAGATATTCAGATTGCATGGTTTTCCTAAAACCATAATCTCAGACATAGATGCTAAGTTCACCTCAAATTTATGGAAAAACTTATTTGCAGGTTTAGAAATGTAGTTGGCATTTAGCACGGCCTACCATCCTCAAACAGATGGTCAAAATGAAAGAGTGAACAATGTTATAAGATATGCTATGAATTCATGTTATGCATAGACCCAAGAAGTGGGAATAATATCTACCTCTGGTAGAATTCGCATACAACAAGGGTTATCGAGAATCATTGAAGATGAGCCCATTTGAGCCCCTGTATGGAAGGAAGTGTATATTTCCAATTAGTTGGGATAGTCCAATGGAAAAAGTTACACTTGGACCTAAATTATTGAAGGAAATGGAGCAAGCCATAGTTCAAATAAGGTAGAACCTGAAAATTACCCAGGATAGACAGAAGAGTTGTGTCGATAGCAATAGAAACCCCAAATAGTTTAAAATATGAGACCATGTGTATCTTTGGGTGAGACCCAATAGGAGTTCCATGAAAATAGGGATGTGTGCTAAGTTGGCTCCCTGATATTGTGGACCATTTGAAATCCTAGAGAGAATAGGACCAATAGCATACATACTTGTTTTACCACCTAGTATTAGAGCACATAATGTATTATGTGTGTATTTGTTAAAGAAATATGTGCATGATTCTAATCATATTATTTATTGGACTATAATATAGGTGGAACCAGAGGGATAATTCCACTCAGATCCCCAATGCATACTGGACAGAAAAGAAACAATGCTCCTTAATTGATCCATCACACAGGTCAAGGTGCAATGGAAGCACTTTGGAGCAAATGAAGCTACATGGGAGCTAGAAGATGTCATGAGATTGGCATACCCATTTTTTTTATTGTATAATTGTAAATACATGGTGTTTTGAACACCAAGGATGGTGTTACTTTCAGGGGGGAGGGAATGTAACACCTTGCTTTCTCCCAAAATTGTAATTATGCACAAACTTCATTTGTTAACATTATGAGGAATTTAATTGTGTTTTGATTTAATATAAACACCAAATTGTTGACTGAGAGGGAAAACCCTTGATAAGTATTGGGCATGATACCCCGGAGAAAATTGATGAGGTAGAGGGACTGATGGAAGGTTGAGTGAAGTGAAGCTGAGATGCATCAGTGATGAAAATAGGAATCTTTCACAACAAGCAATCTATGCTTGCAAACATAATGAATTCACCTACCAGTACACCAGATTTATGGAGACCATGTGACCATTAAGAGAAGGTCATAGAGGTGGCTGAGTAACAATGACTGCGACAGTTGTCCCATACAAAGAGAGAATGGACAATTGAATAACTGACAGGGAATGTACCACAGAAACGCCCCTTTAGATTATGAAGAGAAGATTGCAAGTTACATCTGCAAGATAATGTTCGAAACTTGGTCAATACTGAGAGGGGGGGGTGAATCGGTAATGGTTAATTATTTAAACTTGTAATAATTTTAACTTATTAACAACAATTGATCAACAACCGTAAACTTGAATATAAAATCAATACATCGATACAAGTTATAATAATGATTGGGAGACACCAATCTCCTTGTTCATGGCTTCAACTCTAGGAAGCATCAACTCCATTGTTTTAGGGCACCAACCCTAGGAAGCACCAACTCTCTTGTTTAGGGCACCAACCCTAGGAAGCATCAAATTCATGTATTCAAACTTTAATTAGTAAAGGAAATTAGTCCTTCCTTGCTCCACCCTTCCACCCTCACTTCATAAGTATCTTAGACATTCTTCCTTGGACTATGTACTTGTTTTTGATCTTCTGATGTAGACCACAGAGACACTTTCCTTTCACCTTTTTTGTCTTCTTATATACTTTCCAAAAGGTATAAGGTTGAACCATTGTGTATTTAGTAATGAAACATTGTGCCCCTTCATTTAATTAACACAAATGGTAATTTCATTAATTGATTTCCGTACACAAAATTAGACATTGATTTCGTACGAATATTTTGGAGTTCTGGAAATGAATTTTACAATTCTACGACATGGGTTTTGTGTCGAACATGCCCAATTAGCCGAATCATAAAAAATTTCCCTAGATCATGTGTGAGGTGGTCGGTACAGATGATTCTTTGAAATAAACTTTCCCATATTTTCCTTTCGTCGTCGGATGCCAGATCGACTTCAGTACATTTTACCTTTTCATAAATCTCTAAGTCGACCTCCACATATCTCTTTTGTTGGTGACTATTTAAAGTCAACTTGTAAACATTTTACTTGATGGTGGATATTAAAATTAGTTCCCTCTCAGCTTCTAGTCACTAAAGATTTGACTTGGTCCTCACCCTTTTTCATATTTGCTTCCTCATTCGACCGATAAACATTTTTTTGGTTGACTCAACTAGGAGAAATTTCGACTTGAGTATTTCGATTCGGGTCCACCCAACTTGCTTCAGCCTCGACCCAACTTGTATTTCCCAATTCAAATTTCCTTTGACTTCAACCTTTAGGTTGGTTCTTTCTTGGACTAACTCAACTTAGAAGAAAATCAACTTTTGTAATTCAACTTTGGTTGTCCTGACTTCCTTTGGTTTCGAATTCGGCTTTGATCTTCGACTTCTTCAATTTTGACTTATTCTACTTATCCAACTTCGACCTTCGACTTCTTCTACTTATCTAACTTTGAATTTTGACTTCTTCAACCTCTTTGATTTTGACCCTCGATTTATTTGACTTTGACTTGACTTAGGGTTTGACTGGTCAAGACAATTGTTTCCGACTTGACTTAAGGCTTGACTAGTCGAGACTTTTCTTGCTGAGAATTTTATACTAGACTTATTGACATCTAATTGATTCTTTTTGTATCAATTCCAATACCAACTCCATTCCCAACATTGACCATATTGGTCCTCTTTGTCATCAATTCCAACCCCATAATACTAGGTCCAACATTCTCCCCCTTTGGCATTGATGGAAACAAAGTAAAACTCTATATTTTTAACTGGGTTTTTACTGCTTATCCTCCCCCTTTGATAGCAATGACAGAAGAGATATTTCCTTTCTCCCCCTGAGGTGATGTTCCCTCTTTCCACATGTTTCTTTCTTTTGATCAAACTTTTATAGTTTTAATGAGGCATGGGAATTAATCCTAATTTTTTGCTAAGATTTTCAAAGGTGCTTCTTGGTAGAGGTTTTGTAAACATGTCTACTATTTGTTCTTTTGTGTCTACATATTCTAATTTCACCACTTTTTGAGTAACTTGATCTCTTAAGAAGTTATATTTGATTGGGATGTGTTTGGATTTAAAATGCATTAAAGGATTTTTAAAGATATTTATGGCACTAGTGTTATCACAGTTAATAGTAATGGGATGATCATATCTTACTTGTAAATCTTCTAATGTTTGCTTCATCCAAAGAACTTGTGTGCAAAAAGATGCAGCATCAATGTATTCTACCTATGTTGTAGAAAGTGGTGTGGATGTTTGTTTCTTACTTAGCCATGCTACCAGACATTCTCCTAGAAAAAATTCTCCTCCACTGGTGATTTTCCTATCATCTATACTACCAGCCCAATCTGCATCAGTATATGCAGTTAGAGTGAAGTATTTATCTTTTGGATACCATAATCCAAGTTCTAAGGTGCCTTTAAGATAATTGAATATTCTCTTTACTGCTTTTAAGTGAGTTTCTTTAGGTGTAGATTGAAATCTCCCCATGAGTCCTACAACCTGCATGATGTCAGGTCTTGTTGTCGTTGAATAGAGCATACTTCCAACCATTGATACGTACATCGTTTGGTCCACTTTTGGTGAGTCATATTCTAGGATTAGTTTACATCCAGTGACCATGGGAGTACTCACAGGTTTATTGTCTTCCATTTGGAATTTATTTAGCATTTCCTTGATATATTTGGCTTGGGAAATGAATATTCCTTTTTTTCTTTTTGAGTTACTTGTAAACCTAAGAAGAAGGACAGTTATCCCAGCATAGACATTTCAAATTCTTCTTCCATTTTGGTTGCAAACTTTATGCTTAGTATAGTAAGATTACTTCCAAAAATGATGTCATCTACATATACCACCACAATAACCATGTTTTGATCCTCAATTTTGATGTATAAGTTGTTGTCAGTAGTTCCTCTCGTATATCCTTGTTTTTGTAGGTATTGATTAAGCCTTGAGAACCATACTATGGGGGCTTGTTTAAGACCATACAGGGCCTTTTTTAGATTGCACACATAGTCTTTATTTTTTGTTAACATGAATCCTTATGGTTTCTCAACATAGACTTCTTCTTCTAATTGTCCATTAAGGAATGTTGACTTGACATCCATCTGATAGATTTTGAAATTTCTGAAGCATGCAAATGCCAGGAACATTATGATGGCCTAAATTCTTGTTACTGGAGCAAAAGTCTCTTCAAAATCAATACCTTCCACTTGGGCATATCCCTTGCATACTAATTTGGCTTTGTTCTTTATTATCTACCCATTTTCATCGACTTTGTTCTTGAATATCCACTTAGGTCCTACCACATTCTTATCCTTGGGTCTTGGAACTAGTTCCCAAGTCTAGTTCTTCTCTATTTGGTCTAGTTCTTCATCCATTGATTTTATCCAATTTTTAATTTTTCTAGCTTATTTAAATGACTTAGGTTCTATCAAGGATAACATTGCTTGTTCTAAGTCAAATGTGAGTTTCCTTCTTGTTTCCACTCCTGCATTTTTATCTCCAATAATCTGACTTTCAGGATGACTCTTTTGAACCCTTTTTGATGGGGCTTTTGGCAAGGGTGTTTCTTCGTCATCTTCATCATCAGTGTGGGGTTCATTTTCTTTAGGTTCTTCATCAACTTCTTCATTCTAATATTCTCCATCACTTTTATCATCATATGTTGATATGTTCTGGGGTATGACTTGTCTTAACTTTAGATCATATATCTTTACATTGGCACTTTCCACCATTTTATGTAGTCCTAGGTTATAACATCTATAAGCCTTTTTGTTAGGTGAATATCCAATAAATATGCCTTCATATGATCTTGGGTCAAATTTCCCTATATTATCCTCATCATTTTTTATGTAACACTTACTTCCAAAGACTCTGAAGTGTTTCACTAATGTTGGCCTACCAAACCATAGTTTATAAGGTGTTTTGTCATGGTTAGGTCTCAAATGTGCTCGATTGAGTATGTGAACTCCCGTGTATATTTCATCTCTCTAAAACTTATCTAGAAGTTTAGCTTCATTCAACATGGTTCTTGCATCTTCTTGGACAATTTTATTCTTCCTTTCAACAACTTCATTCTATTGAAGAGTCTTGGGAGATGAAAATTGTCTTTTGATTCCATGATCTTCGCAAATATTAATGAACTATTTAGAGGTGAATTCTCCTCCATTGTCTGATCTCAGACATTTAATTTTGAGATATGTTTCATTTTCTACAAAGTCTTTGTATGCATTAAATTTTTCAAAGGCTTTTGATTTATCCTTTAGAAAGTATACCCATGCCATTCTTGTGTAGTCATAAATGACCAACAAAAAGTAGTGTTCTCCATGTATACTTTTAGTTATAGTAGGACCACATAGGTCAGTGTGAATAAGCTCAAAGGTTCTTGATGAAGAATTCTCTTTTTTCTTGAACCTAACTTTTGTTTGCTTCCCTATTTGACAATGTTTAGAAATAGGATTTGAAGGATTTATAATATTTGGCAGATCCCTTATTGCCTCCTTCTTATTGGCTTTGATTAAGTTGTCAAAGCTTATATGTCCCAACCTTCTATGCCATAGCCAAATTTCATCTTCTTGACCTAAACAACATTTTTCTTCTCCTTCCATGTCAAGGATGTACACATTAGTGGATGTTCTTGGTGCAACTGCCACTAGCTTCCTTGTATCTTCTTATCTTGTCTCAAATTTATGAGAATCAAAGGTAAGTATGTGACCTTTATCACATGTTTGACTTACACTTAGGAGATTAGGATTAAGATTTTCTACTAAAAGTACATTTTCTGCTTTGTCCTTGTTATTCGCTTGGGTAACAATGCCTTTTCCAAGTATCTTGGCTGACACATTATCTCCAAAGGTGACTTTTCCTTTTTATTTATTTGTTAACTTGAGAAATTTGCTTTGATATCCAATCATGTTTTTAGAACATACATTATCTATATACCACGGGCATCCTTTGTTTTTGGCATGCAGGGATACTTTACACTCTATTTTCTCTACTTGCTTTTTCTTCCATACTTTTTTATTGTTGGGAATATTTATCTCTTTGACATACTTTGAAAATATACATTCACTAGCTTCATTTCCATAGTTATTAAATTTGATGCATTCCATATTGTAATCTTGTAATGGAGAGAACGAATTATAGTTTCATTTATCTGTATTGAACTTTTGACTTATTTGGACATTTTTTGGATTGTGCCTTCTATAGGATTTACAATGTATTGCTTTGTGTCCAAAATTCTTGCAGGAATAGCAATGTCCAAGGAAGATATATTGATATTTGTTAGAGGGATTTCTTCTGGTGATTGTGTTCTTCTTGTCATATTTTTCTTTAGTAGGGGGTGTTGATTTCTGTTTATTTGGGACAGTCTCCAATGGCATCATCCTTGCCTTATTATCTTCTCTTATTAAAGGGATGTTAAGAGCATCTACATAACTGATTGGTCTTTTGACAAATCCTTGTGATGTAGAATTTGAGTCTTGGGTGTATCCCAAACCAATCTTGTTGTTTGGTGACCTATGACTACTGATACTTTCATCCAAGATCTTTGAACTATTTTCAAATTTTGATCCCTTCTTTTCTTTCTCAAGTTCACCTTTTAGCAACTCAATCTCAGCTTCTAGCTTCTCACATACTTGTTCTCTATCATTGAGTTGTTTTAAAATGAATTCTTCAATTATTTTAGCTTCTAGGAGTTTGGACTTCAAATCACTGATGACCTGTTATGATTCTTTGATGGTTCTTGATGCATCTATTTCTCTTGATTGATGTGATTCTTCAAACTCTTGAAATTGTGCCCTCAATAGCTTGTTCTTCTTTTTATACTTTCTTAGTTCCTCCAGAGAACTAATCAATTATGCTTCTAGGTCTACTTCTCCTTCAAATTCAGAGTTTTCTTCATCATCTACATCATTATTTTGAGTGTTCATTCCCATAAATAGAAGTTTTGAATCTTCATCTTCACTTTCTTTAGAAGAGATGTTGTCGTCTTTGGTGTAGAGATTATTCTTATGTTTGTAGTATTTATTTTTGTTCTTTGTCTTACCCTTCTTATGTTCTTTATGATTCTGAATTTTTTCATCATCACTATCCTCCTGCTTGGGATATGGACATTTGTTAGCAAAGTGTCCAAATTTTCCACAGTTGAATCATATTAGAGGAAAATTCCCCTTGTATTTACCAGTCCCTTTCTTGAGTTTCTTCATAAAGTTAGATACTTCTTCATTAGATATCTCTGATAAATCTTCATCAGGTACCTGCTACTGCTTCTTCCTTGATTTTTATGCCTTGAAGGCTATTTCTCCTTTTGTTGTTTTTTCTTGTCCTATTCTCATCTCATATGTTGTGAGGATCCCATGTAGTTCATCCACTATGAGCTTATCAATATTTGTTATATCTTCAAGGGTAGAAATTTTGGCATCATACCTCATAGGTATTGATCTCAAGATCTTTTGGACAATTGGTTTGTATTTGAGTTCTTATCCTAATGATCTGATTGAATTGACAATTTCATCAACCCTTTGAAGATATTCAGCTATGTTTAATTCCTCCTTCATTTTCAAATTTTCAAAATGAGTTGTATAGGTTTGCATTTTGGCTTCCTTGACTTTGTTGTCTCCTTCATATATGACCTTCAGTTTGTCACAGATCTCTTTTTCTAACTTACAGTGCATTACCTTTACAAATTTAGGATTGGTTAATCCTCCTAGAATAACATTTACTACTCTTGAATTGTCATTGCATAACTTCTTTACAACGGTATTAGTAGGTGGGGTAGATGGTGCAGTATAACCACTTTCAACATCTTTTCAAACATCACATCCAAGGGCCATGAGATAAATTTTCATTCTCACACTCCATAATGCATAATCATTCCCTTTGAACAGAGGTACTTTGTTGGAAGAAATTCCCTCTTGTTGATCCATTGCTTCAGAATATACCTTCCCGTTGTTATACTTTGCAGAAGGCACCCTCTCTGATACTAATTGTTGGAAACTTGGTCAATACTGAGAGGGGGGGTGAATCGGTATTGGTTAATTATTTAAACTTTTAATAATTTTAACTTATTAACAACAATTGATCAACAACAATAAACTTGAATATAAAATCAATACATTAATACAAGTTACAATAATGATTGGGAGACACCAATCTCCTTGTTCAGGGCTTCAACCCTAGGAAGCACCAACTCCTTTGTTTTAGGGCACCAACCCTAGGAAGCACCAACTCCCTTGTTTAGGGAACCAACCATAGGAATCATCAACTTCTTGTCTTCAAACTTTAATCAGTAAAGGACATTAGTCCTGCCTTGCTCCACCCTCACTTCATAAGTATCTTTGACTTTCTTCCTTGGACTCTATATGTGTTTCTGATCTTCTAATGTAGACCACGTAGACACTTTCCTTTCACCTTGTTTGTCTTCTTATATACTTTCCAAAATGTATAAGGTTGAACCATTGTGTCTTTTAGTAATGAAAAATTGCACCCCTTCATTTAATTAACACAAATGATGATTTCATTAATTGATTTTCATACACAAAATTAGACATTCATTTCGTACGAATATTCTGGAGTTCTGGAAACGAATTTTACAATTATATGACATGGGTTTTGTGTTGAACATGCCCAATGTTTCTTACAATTTTTTATTACATTTGATTCTTTGAATGATTGGTACTCTATTGAACATAATATCTAGCCCATTAATCCATGTACATATTATTCTTACCAGATTCTTTTCTATATGTTTCATGTTTTATCTTAGCGTGAACTATTTCTTGTTCAGTATAATTATGGGACTTTTCACAATCACTAACCTTAATAAGGGACTTCAAAAATGAATACAATGGAAATTATTTGAATACTCTTACTCTAAAGTGTATATCTCTTGTGATTATTAAAAATGGACAAATAAGATAAAGAACAGATAGAACTCCCATGCATGACTAGGTGACAAGTTAGACTTGGAATTGACTTGACTATGCTTAGTGAGTCAAAATTTACTTGCTTGATCTAAGAACACTCATGTGAAATTAGAGAGTTTGAAATTATTATAGAGTGTTGGCACCCAAAGTTTAGGGTTAATATCACATATTCACACAAGCAAAGTTGTGTGCACTCATTTTGGTTTTGTGCGCGCCAAATCTTATGCATGAGGGTTGACAAGAAGCGTGCATTGAACCAAGTTTTGACAAGTTTTGTTAATGCAGGCTAAATTTCAGTCCTGCCAATATGCACAGGTCTGATTTTTGGATGTGCACTGGAAATCAAGAAGACGCACTCCAAAATCAAGAAATGAATCATCAGGAAATCTCATTGAATGATTACTACCAACGGCACAAGGGAACATGGAGCAAACAAAATATGAGTTGGCGCGGCAGTTCATATTTCCCTGATTACATAAAGGATACGTGGAATGCAGGAAGGTGGTGGAGTGTGTGAGATTGTTAGTCAGTAGAGCGAGTGGAGCAGAAGTGACAGAGATAGAGCTCTAGAGCTGAGAAGGATATAAAAGGAAGTAAGAATGATAAAGAAGAGGTTGTTTTTTTTTTATTCATAGAGTTACTCTCTCAGTTGATCCATTGAGGTCCTTACTTGTTTCATAGTTGAAGAGCTTGCTTTGAGCCTTTGTAGTATTGTAATGTCTCCAATCGTAGTCTGAGTCAGTCATAAGTGAAATGTCTGAAAGGATGTGCATGGCACGATGTATTGTAATCATGGGGAATTATCTAAATGAATAAGAGACTTTGTTGTTGTAAAATATGATTTGCTTAATGCATGTTTATGCTTGATGGAATGAGGAGAATAATAAAGTTGCAGTGATTTTGATCTATCATGTGTTACTCATGTGGTACTTGGCTATGTTTGTGTATTGTTTTTTCATATTAATAATAGTAAGTTGTCATCTATTGAATGTATGAATACCAACCTAGATGGATCATTGTGTTTTTAACCCTTCATCCCCAACACAAGACTAGATGGTCTCTATGATCCTCATTATGTCTCAAGTGAGACTTTCTTTAGCCTTAGCTAAGGATTGATATGTTGATGCTTTGGGGGTTTTGTTGGTCAACTCTAAATGAACCCTACGTATTAGCCCCCCAGTGTTGGGAAGGATGTGTGCAAGCGTGAAATGACCCAACAAATGGTTTTGTTTCCAAGACGTGAAAGTATTTCATTGAATGATGAAGGAAAGAAATGAGGTGGTACCTATCTTGGGAGGAAATACAAGATTGGTTAACTGCAAAGGAACATGAGTTTTCCCGGCGAGAAACTAAATTTCTAAGAGTAAATGTGAAGCGATGGAAAGATAAGTATCTCTACACTGATATGTATGACACTTTATTTTGTTGAATTTCCATGTTTGTTGTATGAATGGATGGAAAGGTAAATTGTTATCAATTATTCTTTGAGGCCTCTAGAACTAGTAGTTTGGGATCAACTCATGCTTGATAGGTTGGAAGCATTAGACAATAAGTGGACGCAAGCCATTGATTTCTAGTTTGCTCGAGTAAAGGAGGGGTATATTATTGAATTTTCTATGGAGTACATTGATTCTTTCAGTGAGCCTGAAAGAAATTTCGCAAAAGGCCCTTGGAAATGCATGTTGGAAGAAATACCTATTTGGATAAAGATGTTGTTCATGGAGAAAGTCTTGATGCACATGGAGCTCGACAGGATGGATGAGTAGACTCCCCTAGCTCTGGAGGGGGGTGAAAGGACTAGGGAAAATGAGGAAGGAGTTGGATCTATTGAGGAGGATCTAGAAGTTGTTGAAATGAGGTGAGGAATGGGATGGACCTAGAGGAGCGGGGGAGAGAAAGAGTCGAGAGATACGCAAGAAGAGTTGACTTGAGAAGGAAAGTAGAACAAAGAGGTGGAAATAACTTAGCCAAGGGCATGTGATGAGGAGTCAGGCCAAGGATGAAGAGAAAGGAGACTGCACCAGGAGGAAGTGTGGAAGCGTGTGTTTTTCCAGAGAGGAGCACAGATGAGAATAGTCTAACGAAGAGGCGTGGCATTGAGAGTAGGGTTTCTAATGGGGATACTAGTAGTAGTGGTGGTGGTAGTGGAAAGAGGGGCCCTGAAGATGAATTTTGAACCCCTTGGATATTGCGGAGAACTACAACCTTGGAGGAAGGTAAGGCACAAAGTAGAGGCACATGAGAAGGAAAGGAAGATGGAGGATCCTCTAGTGGTGGGGGAGAAGAATTTGCAATAGTATATGGTCTTGTGTGGCTACAAGTGGGAAAATATTTAGGTCACCTCACAAGAAATTTCAGAAGAAGATAGAATTACCCCCTCCTTTGAACCATCCCCCTTGCGCATTTTTAATCAAGAAGAAAGAACAACAAATAGTGATATGATTAGAATAAGAGAAAGAGTAGAAGGAGATACAATAGAATACACAATTGAAGAAGAAGGTGAAGTCGATGCTACTTCACCAAGGAGAGTATGGATATTGAGAACCTTGACACCCAACAGTCAGATAGGAGTAGTTAGTTCAAGCATGTGGATGGTGAATCAGGATAGTACCTTGAGGTTACCCATGTTCCATGGGATGGGTAAGGATGATGCAAAACAACATTGGTTCACATGTGAAGCCATCTAGTCTATGAAGATGATCATAGACGAAGTAGCAAATATTGCACAGCTAGAAACCACATTTAGGGACAGAGCCTTGACGTGGTACATGAAGTACAAGGCCGCTACACCGACAGGACAAGCAAGGTCCCTGACAGAGATCAAGTGAGATCTACTTAGGGAGTTCCATAAACCTAAGTCAGAGTCTAAGTGTATTACAGAAATCAATGAGATGAAGTAGAAACAAGGAGAAATCGTGTGGGACTATGACCAATGGTTCAATATTTTTTTTTATAGGCTGACATTCCAAATCCAAGACATCCATCATAGAGAATGGTTTATTATGGGGTTACTCCCCCATATCCAAGTCCCACTCACCTAGTAGAAGGTGACGAATCAAGCAAAGATCACAGAGATTACAATGTGCTTAAAGGCTACACCAGGAGGGACAGAGACATAGGTAGGATTGATGCAGGTGTAGTCCCAATTGGCCAATATAATGATGCAGTTATAAGATATGGCGAAGGTGAAAGTCATGTATGAGCATGTATGGTGTACCACATGTCGCTATGAGGGACATCGCAGGGATGAGTGCCATGTACTTTGAAACTATGTGGCGATGGAGGCGACAAGTCCATTTCCAATTGGTCCTTAGACACAATAGTGAGATATTTGTAGACAGTAAGGCCACATACCACCATGCTTCCCAACTTTGGAGAACTATCATAAAATGCATAATAATCCGTTTGACGAATTATGTAAGTTTGTGGGACATGATGTTAACAACTATCGATCACTCCAATTGATGCAAGATAATACATGTGATGCATTCTAGGTACAAGAAGAATAGAAGGGTGGTAATCGTGGTGGTGTGGAAAGAGGTGGATACCAAGGATGTACCAGGGGTGGATATGGGCATGGTCGTGGATGAGGATATGGAGGAGGGGGAGGCAGACCCCTATGTTTGTTTCAATTGTGGAGAGATTGGTCATGTGTCAAGTTTTTTTACCAAACTGTGCGTTCTTTGTGCATACTATTATAGCCCCGAGCATGTCACATAGGACTATCCCGACCTAGTGAAGAAGTGGGAAGAAAATAAGATGCATTACAACATGGTGCATCTGAAGTCATGTGGAAATAAGAAGAAGGATAAGGAAGTTGATGTCTGGGTTATAGTCTAAGGTGGAATGAAGATAGGGAGGGACTTTGAGAAGGATGAGAGTCCAGGTCAAAATCCATAGGGTAAGATCAAAAAGGCAGCACAACCCCCTCATAAGTCCAATGTTTCCCAGCAAAATCAATTTTTGCATGACACGCGGAGGGCCATGGAAGAAGAAATAGTGTTCGAAGAGCAGCAGCATGTGACACAAAGATCACTTGAGGAGGCCTAGATCCATGAAGAAGTGTAGAGAGCAACACAGAGATCACTTGAGGAGGCTCGAATCTACGAAGAGTTACAGCAAGCGACACAAAGGTTGTTGGAAGAAGCTCGCACTTGGGAAGAGATATAGTGTGTGACGCAAATATCGTTGGAGGAAGATCAAATGTATAAAGAGATGCAGTGCACAACACAGAGGTCGATGGAAGAAGCACACAAACAAGAAGATATGTGATGCTCTAGGCAAATAACGATTGATGAACATCACCTTGAGGAGTTATAGCACGTAGAATCGTTGTGTGACTCAGGTCGCGAGACAAGGACTGAATATCAAGTAAGTAATTTCTTAAGTTTCTTCTTGAGATTTCTCAATGATCCTGATGCTATGAGGAAGTTAAAGAAAATTTTAGCCACTTGTATGGGGAGGGAGATAACAGATAGAACTATATCATCTCCTCAACTAGAAAGGGAGGTTTTTCAGGTCAGCATGCAGAAATGCAATAGCAGAGAGTTCAAGATGATAGTTAAGATTGGTGGTTATGATATGGATGGAGTCATGTTGGATCTAGGATTCGACGTAAATATTATGCCAAAGAAGCCCTGGGATTTTATGGGGAAACCAAATTTGGTCTGGTCGCCCATCTAGTTGCAGTTGGAAAATCAGTACAGGATCTTTCCTATAGGCCGACTGGAGCAAGTAGAGGTGAATATAGAAGGGGTGAAGAGGAAGGTATACTTTGAGGTCATAGAGATTGTGGATTACTCTGATCCATTCCCTACATTGCTTGGATTGACCGTGCCTTCGACAATAATGCAGTGCTAAATCTGAAAAAGAGCCAGATGTCATTTGAGACAGACACACTTTGCATTATCGCACCTATTGATCCTAATGAAAGGGATAGATACAAAGAGCCTATTGATGAGGATGTGTGAAGCTTTGTTATTGAGAACATATATAAGATCATTGAGTGCATGGAGGATTACATCAATCCCACTGTAGATGGAGAGTTAAGTTGGTGAAGCATGAAGTCCTATTACTGACTCTGAAGATGCAATGGAAAGGTGGCAGCAGAAGCTATATGAGGTGTCAACAAGGAGGTGCAGGAATATCACCATCGAAGTGCGCAAGGAAGAGTTTTGATTCTACCAGTATGATGGGTTGGATCCGGTGGATGCATTTATTTCCTAGATACAACACATTCCTAAACACCATTAGGTTCGCGCTCTAGATACAGTGCTCATAGAAATTCCTATGAGATGGTGGGAAACACACTAAGACCCTTCACGTGAATGGGTTGTAGCAGAAGCTTCTAGGTGGGAAAGACTCCGACCAGATCTACAAATTCATTGGTACATGTGTTCTTTTGAATGGAGATGGATAGCCCAACAACATCAGGTGACATGTAACCAATACCTAAAATCCCCATGCAAGTTTCCCAGAAAGAAGTATGTCCCCTCGTTTCCTCAGTTTCCCATGGGGTGTATAGAGGAATCATGTGCGCGAAGAATGGATTTTGCTACACAATATGTGGAAAAAGCACGAACGTTTTCTCATTCAATCCCACTTAACCTCATTGAGAAAATAGACAAATCCCATAAGAATAAAGAATCTAGGGATAGTCAGTGGATATTATCTGGTTTGGAAAGACCACGCTTGGTCTCTCAGTGGACAGAACAGATTGGATGGATACAAGTGGAGTAGTGATGCGACCCACTAGGGGTCATCGCTATTAATTAACCAAGGATGAGCTTCTACAGGGGTATGCAAGAAGCATGTGCGGTGCCCCTAGAGAGTAAGACTTGCACATGTAAAGATATATCCCTTTCACCATCAAAGATTTATCATCCTAGTCTTTTCATGCATTAAGACAGTGGTGTGTCCATTATATGGTGCCTATGGGAGAGGCTACCAAGACGGTAAGCAATAGAAAAATGTTACAGAATCACCTAAAGAGTTTGCATGTTTGGCCATAATTTCGGTATCCATGTACCATTAATACAAAAGGGTTGATACGCCTCACGAATCAAGAACATCGGCTAAGGGATCTCATGAAACTTCCAAGTATTTATGATTTGACAAGACTTCCAAGATGGTATAAAGTTGAATGATCCGAAAGGGATCGATGATTACTATACCACACCCTGAGTTCTTAACAACCCCCTGCATGCCTCCTAGTTGTACCATTGTACATGCCTAAAAAATTTCCTTCTTCCAAATCAATGTTTCGCTAACTTAGTACCAATCGTTCCATATCTATAAGAAAGGGTCCACAATGTTAGTCTAGGCAAATTGTAGCAGTGAAAGTAAGTGGAAATACAATCTCTTCAACCCATCATTAACCATCCACATAATCTAGTTGTAACAATAGCCATGGCTTCATCAACCAGAACATAGGGCAGAAATAGATCCAGGATTTCCCAAGACCAACAGATACGAGAGTCACCCTTGCCTCTACATGTAAGTTTCATAGGATCCTAGACAGGAAAGGTGCAGGATGTGCAATTTTTTGATTATGATGTCTAAGACCCTGGTTAGTTCCCCACCCTAGCATTCCATAATTATGCATGCATGATTCACAGTGCAAATGGTAAGTCGTTAGTGCTCACGCAAGAGTGGGCCAATCCCATTCAACAAGCCACCATCCTATCTTTGGTCAATTTCCCTCACTTTGGGCATAGTGGGATGGTGACCCTTTACGTCCACCTTTTACTCACCCACCTACACAGTGGCTACTTGTGGTTGGGGGGAAAATACCCGGTAGATGAAGAAGCAATACGACAGGCACCATCTTACTCATGCATCTTAATGATTCAGAAAATTCCTTAGCTGCTAAAGACATCTCCCTACATGAAATCTATGGCACATACAATTCATACCATCAAAGGCATGGGGTACTAATTTCAAAAATCAACTCCTAGATGATTAAATTTACTACTCAATCGATAACTTGTAAGATCCTACACACATGTACAAAGGAGGAGTGCCCACTTGGGGTGGTCGTTGTAGTTGAGCAGTGTGTAGCAGGAATTCAAATGGCCTGGGCTTGGTATGTATTGAATGAGTTCATTAATGATTATTTGCATGCCCAGGACTTCGAGAAAAACTTTCATTATAGATGGATACTCATTCTCCTTGTCATGGTTCTCAGGAGGCCACCTCGGGGTTTTGAATGACATGTTGAGATTGGACATGCCTTTGAAGCTTCATGATTCCTTCAACTACATGAGAGCAAGGATCCTACCACCTAAAAGTCCCACGATGAGATTTTTCAAAGCTAGTACCAGCAATTGATTCAAGAAACTATTCATCATGTGCACCATTGTGGAAAAGTATGTTGGCTACCATCTATTTGAATGTACTTTTATTAACGTGTTTATCTATCCTGGTGATGATCAGGTTGGTGCAATGGAACTACTTCCATTCTACATCACAGAAGAGGACACCTAGCAAGGTATCCTTGAATGGCCATCACATCTACAACCCATCCTAGCTGATGAAATGGACACCCTAAAAGTGCACACTAATCACAGTCAGGACCACAAGCGGGTTGAGGATACGAGGTTGCAGGCACAGTGCACAGTTCCCCCTGGGGGGGATCCGAAGATGACACATCATTCAAGCGTCATCGGGACACATGCCCCATGTAGTAGCAAACACAGTCCACCCCAATCAATCCAAAATGACAGTGCACCAATCCAACTACCCACAGTACATATCCCTTACAACAACATTTTTTTGTTCAAATGGCACCAAGCGTCGCCACAATAAAAGAAGCATTAAAAATACAATTCTTGCTACAACAGCAAATACACACAAAATTCATTCATAATGTGACCATCTATGTCACTAGCTCAAGGCCACCACATCATCCTCAGACCCTCTGTCATGGCCACCGGACCCTGGGGGCAGTTCCAGTACTCTTGCAAGGGTTCTTAGATTTGACCCGTCAACACCTCTTCCGGCAAACATCCACAGTGACAGTATTTTTTTGGCGATGATTCCAACTCCAATCATACAAGATTGTGTTACCACCTTACTTTCTGAGCTAGGTGAATGACACCAAATACAAGCCCATGCTCATGCACAGTTACAACTCCAGCACCAAGTGGACATTGTTGTGCATAATCAGACGTGTGTGCATTATAAAAAGGAAGTTCAGGATCACCAAGAATTGTATAAGAAGTATGGAATAGAATGTGTGGCACACACAACCACCCATGCCTAATACACTAATGTTAGCACAATGTTCATCGGCCTTCTTGAGGATGTGGATAGCCTATATGCACAAATTCCAACCACTTTAACACAAGCAAACGACATTCCCCCCAGATTTAAGCTCTCGGCCAAGAAATACCACTTCCAAACCCTAGATTCCCAAATCGCAACTCTTCATCCTCCACTTCCCCAAACGAGTCCAGGAACAACTCAGTTACAACAAAAGATTAAGTTGGCTCAAGCAATTATCCAAGATGGCCAACATAGGGTAGAGTCATTCTCAAGCATGGTCAATTGTGGCTTCACCTTATGGAATCATCTTCAAAATACACCGGAGATATCTACAATTGAAGCTCAATTCCATTCAGTTGAGGTTGATGTTGCACAACAAAAGCATGACCTAGATTCTTTGCCTCCCTAGGAGTGTGCCTCTGCGATGTTAGTGATTGCAGCAAAGACAAAATATATCATTACAGCCTAGGATGAGAAGTATATTATATTAGAGATCATCATTTATGTGGTTGATAAGGCCTTGATCTTGTTTACATAGCTCTCAGATGCGATGTTTGTTGTTGACCCCCTAATTAAGAAAATCAACACAATTTCCCTGACATCTCCTCAAGTCACAACAGTCGAGGATGATGCGACTATTTAGATCACCCAGGATATTAAGGGCTACCTTAATGAGCCTGAGCACCAGTTTAAAGAGTTCATGAAAGAACTCAAGACCACAGTTTCTTCCATTGAGACGGTCATTCCATGAGGTAGTTAATTCGTTGACTAGCTAGGTAATAGTGGTGGGGGCTTGTTTGCACCCAAATTTTGGGTTAATATCATGCATGCACAAATGAAGTTGGGTGTGCTCATTCTATTTTTGTGTGTGCCCAAGCCTATGCACAAGGATTGACAAGAAGCACGCATCAGACTGAGTTTTGACAAGTTTTGTTAATGCGTGCTAAAGTCCAGTCCTATCAATGCGCATCAGTCTGAGTTTTGTATGTGCACCAGAAATCAAGAAGACACACGTCAGAATCAAGAAAGGAATTGTCAGAAAATCTCCTCGAATGATTACTTCTAGTAGCATAAAGGAACGTGGAGCAGACAAAAGATGAGTTGGTGAGGAAATTAAGATTGCCCTGATTCCATAAAGGATATGTGGAATGCAAGTAGGAGGTAAAAGTGTGTGAGACTATTAATCAGTAGAGTGAATGGAGTAGAAGTGATAGAGATAAGGCTTCAGAGCAAAGAAGGATATAAAAGGAAGCAAGAATGATAAATAATAGGTAGTTGTTGTTGTTGATTCATAGATTTACTCTCTCGACTTATCCATTGAGATCCTTAATTATTGTTCATAGTTGAAGAGCTCGCTCGAAGCCTCTGTAGTATTGTAATGTCTCCAATCATAGTTTGAGTCAATCATAAGTGAAATGTCTGAAAGGATGTGCATGGTGTGATGTATTTTAATCATGGGGAACTATATAAAGGAATATGAGACTTTGTGGCTATCAAATATGATTCGCTTAATGCATGTTTGTGCTTGATGGAATGAGGAGAATAATAAAGCTGCAGTGACTTTGATCTATCATGTGTTACTCATGTGGTATTTGGATATGTGTGTGTGTTTTTTTTCCTATTAATAATAGTAAGTTTTCAGCTACGGAATGTATGAATGCCAACCCAGATGGATATCTATGTGTTTATCCCTTCATCTGCGACACAAGACTAGATGGTCTTTGTGACCCTCATTGTGTCTCGAGTGAGACTTTCTTCATCATTGGATGAGTATTGATATGTCGATGCTTTGGGGGTTTTGTTGGTCAACTCTAGACAAACCCTATGTCTTGACCCCCTAGCGTTAGGAAGGACATGCGCAAGCGTGAAATGACCCAACATAGAGCCAATATTTAGCAAGAGTCAAGTCTATTAAAATATTGTGTAGATTGAAATATGGGAGCTCAAATCCACCCAATCCAATTGGCATGAAACTTTAAATAATAGATCTATCATGTTAGTATATGTACAGATTATTCTTACCAGATTGATATCTGTATGTTTTATATTTTACAAATTGTGAATTATTTCTTATTTGGTATAACTAAAGGACTTGTCACGATGACTAACCTTACTAAGGGAGTTCAAAAATAAATACAATAGAATTTATTTGAATGACCTTACTCTAAAGTGTATATCTATTTCAATTGATAAAAACGAATATATAAGATAAAGAATAGATAGAGAACTTGCAGGCATGACTAAGTGCCAAGTCAGACTTCAAAATTGACTTGACTATAGTTTCCTCACTGAGCCTAGTCAGACTTGCAAGTCCAAGTTGACTTGGATGACTCTGAAAACACTACTAGCAATGTTGTTAGATAGTTTAGAGTTGAGCTTAAACATTTTAAGTTCATAGACAATAGAGGGTTTTAGAATTATTTGGACAAATACTAGTAAAGTACATTAATTGTTTGAGAACAAAATATTTGCATGTTCTATGTTAGGATTATATATCACATAGGTCTCATTTGGGGTAATTATTTTGAACTACAATTTTTTAACTTACCAATCAAAACCCATATTGGTGTTTATGCTTAATGTGGATTCTTATATTTAGTTCAAAAACTCCATCACTTTTGTAATGTGCAACTAATGGAAACAACATTGAGCTATAAGTAAGATTTGTTTACCAAAAGAATACATAAATAGAATACACATTGAAATTTGAAAGTATTATATGATACAGAAGAAAATTCAAAGCTTGATTCAATTATTTGTATTGTAGTCTATGCAAAGTTCATAAATAGATCCTTTTATGAATTGCTAATTGAGTGGAAATCCCAATCATTAATATCCATAATAAAACATTCCTCGGATCGTATTTGATTCAAGCCACCGTTTTCATTGTTTAGAAGGCATCCATTTGTATCGAAGGGATAAGATCTTACTTTAAAAATGTTTGGAATGATCATTGAACTACTCAAAGTTGTCACTTTTTGGTTTCAACAAGTGTTGAAAAGGTAGTCTTGGAAACAGTTTTGCAGTTTTTGATAAAGTTTTGACGAAAAATCCTAAGTATAGGAAAAGTGCATGGAAGAAGAAGGAAATCTAGAGAGTGCACAGCTAAGGCACATCCAGCAGGAAAGTGCACAGAAGGAGGAAAGTGTGCATAAGGGGGAAAGTGTGTAGAAGGAAGGAAATGCACAGACAGAAGAATAAAGCAAGGAAATAAAGCATAACAGAAGGATGACAGCCCAACTTTCCAGAAATAGAAGAAAAACAAAAAAGCATCATGAAGGTTGAAAAGCATAAGAAATTCATCGAACAACCAGTTAACTAAGCTAGTCGTGCATTGTAATGGGATATTTTTGGGATGACTAGAATAGGGTTTTAGCCCTAGCTTTCTGTATAAATATGTAACGGGTTGGGAGATTGGGGGTTCAGTGAGGTATTGTTATGTTGAATTTCAGTAATTATAGATTAGGTTATGTTATAGTCTGTTATGTGTTGAGTGATACAGAGTTCCAAAGTTCTTGAATGTAGTAGTCGATGGATGAGAAGAATGAATAAAGGAATGTTAAAGAGATGTTACGGAATCATGTGTTATATGTTTTCTATGTTTGATTATGGATACTATTTACATGCATCGTAGAATAGCTTTGTATGATAGTTAAGTATGGTGCAATGATTCATGACTGTGACAGTAACAATTCTATGTAGTAATATGGAATATGCTAAGTATAGGAATTTGAACCATGAGTAAGTTAATAACTGAATAGAATAGAGTTATGCGCACAACATAATAAGGAAGAATGAATCGAACGTTTGTCTCGCATTCCCTTACTACTGCAAAATCCTGGTTCTCGCAGTCCCAATAGATACCTTGGGAGAGAATTCATTTGCACAAGTAGGTGATGCTGAAGGGGCCAGTGTCTAGTTTGTTTTGTTGATCGTAGATAAACCAAACCTTAGGTCTTACAACCCATGCACATAATAGTGCCAACAAATGGTTATGTTGTCGAGACTGGGACTTTGTGATTAAGTGGATGTTTTGGAGACCGACTAAGGAGATATCATAATGGTTGGAAAGGAAGGAACGAGAATTTTCATGATAAGAGAACAGAAATCCTCACATGAGTGACAAACAATGACTTCAAAGGTATGTGTTCATAGATCTGCATGAAATATTCTTTGGAGAATTTCTAGTTATTCTGATAGAGTGGCTAGAAATATTAGTGGAGAAAACTAAAAGGTACAGCACCGCAGTGCCGAGGAATTGGACTT
The DNA here is from genome assembly GCA_900067695.1 of Picea abies. Lineage (NCBI taxonomy): Eukaryota > Viridiplantae > Streptophyta > Pinopsida > Pinales > Pinaceae > Picea > Picea abies. The sequence goes on along the minus strand of CBVK0102182425.1, from coordinate 25,626 downwards.
CCGAATTGGTAAGACAGTTGAATTCGATAAGTAACCCAACGACTCGAGCATTTAATTTTTGGTTGGATAGCATACTAGGTGGTTATGTTACAGAGTTTGCAGTAGACTATATTCAATCATACAATTCCACAAAAGGGAATTTTTCAAAGGTTTGTGCGGGAGGTTCTTAAAAATCATTAGGTACGTGGATAAAGATACTATTGTGTGAAAAGAACTTTATGGTAATGAAATATAACTACTAAGGAGTTTGCGCACATAGGGGAACTAAGGGATGACAGGAGGATCATCTAAGGGAAAGAAGGGAGAAACGAAAGAGGTAGGGAGGGACTGAGGATGCAATAAGAGGATATTCCAGAGGAAGGATAAGAGTTTCGAGAGTTGCGCAGAGGGAGGAGGTACAAGAGGAAAAAGACTTGGGCTAAGAAAAGAGAGTCGCACAATGAGCCAAAGGGGAGAGAACCTTGCACACTAGTCTCAATCGTGGAGGTAACATACCTAGGAGGAGAAGAAGAGGAGTTTCAGTCTATTCCAATAATAGAAGAGCCAACATGTTCTACTCAGACACGATCCTGTGTCGAATATACAACCCCATGTGAGTCACCATAATCAGAAATAACTTTTGAAGATCTATCAAAAGCAATTGTAACTATCCAAGTATCGAGTAGTGCCAGTCATAATAGTGGAAGTAGTGTGTAGAGTCAGAATCAGAGTCAACCAGCATCACCAAAAGGAGGGAATACACAAAACAACATGGTCGGGGTGGATAATACTCTTAGGTTGCCTGATTTCCAAGGAATTGGGTCAGAGGACATGGAACAATACTTGTTTGTTTGCGAGACAATTTGGTTCGTAAAAAATGTACAGGATGAAGTTGTGAAGATTGCATAGTTAGCGACATTATTTAGAGGTCGTGCACTAGTATGGTATATGAAGTTATAGAGCACCATGCCTACAGTACAGGCCAGGACTTTGGTAGAGATTAAGCAAGCAATGTTGAAGGAGTTCAAGAAGCCAAAGTTGGAGTTGCAGTACATCACAGAATTGAAGGATATCAAACAAGTACAAACAGATTCAGTATGGTATTACGACTAGAGATTTAAGAATGTGATGGGTAGATTAACTTTTTAGATCCCAGATCAACAACACCAAGAATGGTTTATTGCAGGGCTTCTCCCACACATTCACAGGTTGTTGATCCAGCAGAAGGTTGTGTCACAGCCTGAGGCACTAGAGATTGTGATCAAACTTGAGTCATCTCCAGTAGGAGATAGTGGAGGAATGGTGCAATTTCAGACGCAGTTGGATGCATTGACAATTCAACTGGTAGAACTCACAAAAGGAAAGGAGAAATATGAGCAATTTTGGTGTACAAAATGTCGGATTGAAGTCCACCACAAGGACAAATTCCCAACATTCGCACAGTATTTGGCGACAATAGCACCAAAATCCATTATTATGATGAGGATACTACAAGATTCGTAAGAAATGGGGCCATCACCCATATGAGTGTCCACTACTATAGAAGTATCAAAGTACGCCAAAGAAATTTTTTTGCAATCTTTTCAAATATGTAGGACATGAGGAGAAGGATTGTCACGCGTTCAACTTAATGAGAGAGCACACATCCGATATGTACAGGATCCAGGAAGAAAATGTTTCAGCAGAAGCAGGGGGTTCGCAATACAACAATCAAAGAGATTTCAATCAAGGGAACAAAGAAAACTTTAGCAGAGGCAGAGGTAAAGGGAATTTTGGTACAGGAGGAAGATGATCGATTATATGTTATAATTGTAATCAACTTGGACACTTGGTCTGTGACTACTAGAATCCATGTATGATGTGCACATATTACAGAGCACTGGATCACTCTATAGAAAATTATCCCCAAATAGTTTTGAAGTGGAAGGCCAAAGGAAACCATAACCAGAATCTGAATCAGAATGTGCATATGATATCAACCGAAAGACGCAATGAAGGACCCATAGTACCATTTGTTACGCATGGAGGAGATAGAACAGGGACTGATAGGATAGATGAAGGAAATCATATTGAACAGTGGGTAAGAAAGTTAGTAGGGCCTATGCTAGCCATTGATCCTCAGTAAGAAAAGGAGACATATCAGAGGGCAAGGAAAACATTACTAGGAGTGGATTGGGGAGCATCAACATCAGTTGCGCCTTATGTAGAAGATTTCATTATGCCAAAGAAGTCAACGAGGAAGGTGAGCATGCTAACATAATTTATGAGAAGTTGTGTAGAGATAATAAAAGATGAGGCTGTGTTGAGTACATTATACAACATGATTTACATGAGGAAGGGAATCTCTTGTCACACAAAGGATGGTAAATCAGGTATTGTGCAAGAAGCAAACCAATGAAGAATTCAGATTCAATGCGCAGATTAGAGAATATGATTTGGATAATATTATCTTGGACTTAGGTTCTAAGGTAAATGTGTTACCTAAGTAGACATGGGATTTGATGGGAACACCCAAGTTGGTATGGTCTCTTGTTCATCTAATATTAGCAAACCAACACAAAATAGTCTTGATTGGTCGATCGACAAGAGTACCTATGAACATAGATAGGGTGCACAACGTGGCAGATTTTGAAGTTATTGAGATCGTGAACGACATTCAACCATATCCAACACTGATGGGACTGGAATGGTATTTTGATAACCAAGCAATCAACAACTTGAAGAGGATGGAGATGATATTTGAAGTTGGATATTTGAAATTTACGACACCCTTGGAACCATCAGAAGGAAAGATATACATAGAACTAGCAAGAGAGAATGGCATTGACAATTTATATAACATGAATATTCCGATGGAGGATTATGTCAACCCGACAATGGATGGTGCATTAAGTTGGCAAAGTATTAGTTCGTACGTGTCATAATCTAAAGAAGGTCTAGAGTGTTGGAAATAGAGAATGCATGAAGTGTCAACTAGACGATGTGCGTCCATCACTCGATCCTTGCTCTTGATTGGAACAGAGTTATGTGATCCACCCAAGTATGATGGATTAACTGATATAAGTATGTTTGTAAGAGAATTTGAGTTGCAAGTACCCAAACAACAAAGGTTATTAGCACTAGATGTTGTATTAAAAGCAAATCCAGCTAGATCATGGGTTGCACACACAGAGGGAATGAAAGACTGGTCACAGTGTCGCAGACTAATGCAAATAAGGTTTGGAACTGAGGAAGAAAACATTGTGAAGAAGTATATAGGGGAGAGTGACCCAGCAAGTCATGTGAAATAGTGTAGGGCCTTATGGGGTTCAATACCATAAATAGATTGGACACACAGATTTATACACACACTGGCCACAATCCCAAAGTACTAGTATTTGGAGTTGGAAATGTGCAAGGAGACAGAAATATGTGAAGAATTGATCCAGAGGTTCAAAATCACGTTTACATTTGAACATGAATCTCCATCCATATATGCAGCGCTACATGTGATTTGAACGAATATATTCTTGGAAGAAGAGACAATGGAGGATGTACCAGTATGCAGTGCACACAGAGCCAAGATGACTATCTGTGAGCTACTGGAGTGCTATAATGTAGCCAAGGAAGAATATGATGAAGAGGATCCTAGGAATGTACAAGTACTTGAGACAGAAGGAGAACGAGCCATAGAAGGGTCAGAGCTTGAATCCTCCGCATATACACATCCTATAAAGATGTGGAAGGTAAGCATTGGGATGACAGAGAATCCCAAGTTTGCACAAATAGGAGATTATTGGAGTGAGGAGACAATTGAAAATATTGCAGACTTACTGCGAGAATACCAGGACCTATTTCCAACGAAATTTTTAGAGATGAAGGGAATAGCAAGAGACTTAGGCAAGATGAAGATCCCATTGAAACCAAAAGCTAAGCCAGTGCACTAGAGTCCTTACAAGCTAAATCTGAGGTATAAGGAGAAGGTCAAAGCTGAAATAGATAGTACGTTGGACGTATAAATCATAGAACCAGTAGAATAATATGAGTGGATCAATCCAATGGTGGTGCAAGACAAGAATACATGAGGAATCAAGATCTGCATAGATCTAAAGAAGTTGAATGATGCATGCTTACATGACACATTTCCAACACCATTCACGGATGAGGTACTGGAGAACATAGGATTCTAGGAAACTTACTCTTTCACAGATGGATTTTCCAGGTATCATCAGATAAGAATCACACAGGAGGATCTACACAAGACCAATTTTGTGACGGAATGGGGAAGTTATCAGTATACAGTTATGCTCTTTGGATTGAAGAATGCCCCTATGGTGATTTCCAGGGTAGTAGTTGCAACATTCAAGGAGTTCATCCATAAGTTTCTAGAATTCTACTTGGATGATTGGATGGTGTTGAATCTACTGAAGGATCATAAAGAAGTTCTTAGGATTATGTTGCATCGGTGCATGCAGTGTTATATTTCCCTGAACTTGAATAATTTCATTTTTTACGCATCGTTTGGAATTTTGTTGGGACATGTAATATGCAAATAGGAACTATTAGTAGATCTAGCTAAGATCGCAGTAATTATGGAGTTAGAACCACCTATATCAGTCAGATAACTGAGGGAGACGCTAGGTCATACATGTTATTACAGGAAATTTATCAAAGGAAATGCACATATCACAACACCGATGGAAAAGTTACTAAAGAAAGAAACAAAGTTTCAATGCAATGAAGACTACCAAAAAGGGTTGGCCACCCTGAAACATAAGTTGGTGACCACGCCGATTTTGATTTTTCCAGATTGGACTAAGGAGTTCCATGTACACGTGGATGCATCATCCATAGCGTTGGGCACAGTACTATCCCAACCAGGGGAAGGAAACATAGAACACCCAATTGATTTTGCAAGCAAGAAGTTGTCTATAGCAGATAAGAACTATACAACCATGGAATGGGAAGGATTTTCAATGGTCTATGCACTACAAAAATTCAGGCATTACCTATTGGGGTCTCACTTTAAGATGTATACAGACCATTCTGCATTAAAATACTTACTCAACAAGCCAGTGTTGGGGGGGGGAAATATGTAGGTGGCTATTACTATTTCAGGAATATGACTTTGAAGTCGTAGTGAAACCAAGGAAGATGAATGCAATACTGGATCATCTATCATGCATATTGTTTGGAGAAGATGCGGGAAATTTAGATGACAAATGGTGGATGATTATTTCTCAAACATCATGTAGTTTCTAAACACAGCCATGGCTCCATCCAAGATGATTGTAGCACAGAAGAAACAATGGTAGTGAAAGCAACATATTATCAGTTGATTGTAGGGAATTTATACAGTATGGGTGCAGATGGAATATTGAGACGTTGTGTGCTGGAGCACGAAAGGTCGATGATACTTGAAGAAGCACACGATGGAATTGTTGGAGGACATTATGCAGGGAGAGCAACTGCATAGAATATTTTGTGCAAAGGGCTTTCATGGCCTACACTTCACAAGGATGCAAAGGAATATTGTCAATCATGCGATGTATTCCAAAGAGTGGGAAAGCCATCTAGGAGGGATGAAATGCCTTTGGATCCATAGGTTACGTTGCAAGAATTTTAGAAATGAACCATAGACTTTGTCGGGCCAATTAAACTACAATCAAGAAGATCAGGAAAAAGGTACATCATCATTGTGACAAAGAATTTGACAAGGTGGTCAGAAGCAGCCCCAATTACAGACTGTACTACAGAGACTGTTGCATGGTTTCTGTTTGAAAATGTAGTCACAAGGTTTAGATGTTCATGCATATTACTTGGTGATCAAGGTACACACTTTCTTAACAAAACAATTGCAGTATTGAATGAGGAGTTTCAGATTCATCATCAAAAGAGTACCCCATATCACCCTCATGCCAATGGAACCATGGAAGCATTTAATAAGATCTTGGAGAATGCCTTGACAAATATTTGCAATGTAGGGAGAGACAATTGGGACTTAAGAGTTCCTGCAATATTATGGGCTTACATGACTACAAGTAAGAAGTTGAAAGGACAGACACCTTTCAGGTTGGTCTATGGGAAAGAAGTAAAGTCAATAGAGTTTATTTTGTCTAGCCTTTGCATTGCAACAATCTAGAGTTATCAGACACTGGTACAATAGAGGAGAGTTTGGAACAATTAGTACATCTTGAGGAGGATCGGTTTGTCACAAGATTCCATCAGCAGGTTGAAAATGATAGAGAGAAGACCTGGCATGATCGACACATTAAACAAAAGAAGTTTCAAGTAGGAGATATGGTACTACACTATGACAGTAAGTATATGCATCATCCATGGAAGTTTAGAATGCATTGGTTAGGACCTTATGTGATTCAGCACGTAACAGAGACAGGTGCTTCGAGGTTGGAAATATTGAACAGAGAAGTCTTGGAAGGAATGATGAATGGAAGTTGGTTGAAACTCTATAGAGATGGCCGACAGGCTGCGCAGTAATCTGGGCTATGCAGGAATACATGTATTATAGTAGATGTATCATAGTAGGCAAGAAAAAGAAGGAAAAACAAATAAAAAGTAGATATAGGAAAACTAAAAAGAGTGTTCAAGTACCAATGCATAAGAACTTGTGCAAAACGAATGGTCATCACACATCAAAATAGCACTGCGCCAAGCTAAGAGATGAGACATAAATAAGATAGAGTGTGAAGCGTACAGATAAAAAAACAAAGAACCAATGCACATTTTGGCAATGAAAATATCGTTAAAAGCATTAAATCACGGAAACGACGGTTACGCAGCGGGAGTGATAGGTCATAAAAGCGTCATATAAGTCTTAAATGGGAAAATTCGTCGAAACTCATGACAGATTGGCAGTACGAGGGATAAATCACAAAGGATTTTTTAATCAAGATGCAATTACGGAACAAATCATCAACCACAGTGGTGGATTGGACAAGGTGAGATCGGAAGAGCAAATATTTGCAATGTAGGGAGAGACAATTGGGACTTAAGAGTTCCTGCAATATTATGGGCTTACATGACTACAAGTAAGAAGTTGAAAGGACAGACACCTTTCAGGTTGGTCTATGGGAAAGAAGTAAAGTCAATAGAGTTTATTTTGTCTAGCCTTTGCATTGCAACAATCTAGAGTTATCAGACACTGGTACAATAGAGGAGAGTTTGGAACAATTAGTACATCTTGAGGAGGATCGGTTTGTCACAAGATTCCATCAGCAGGTTGAAAATGATAGAGAGAAGACCTGGCATGATCGACACATTAAACAAAAGAAGTTTCAAGTAGGAGATATGGTACTACACTATGACAGTAAGTATATGCATCATCCATGGAAGTTTAGAATGCATTGGTTAGGACCTTATGTGATTCAGCACGTAACAGAGACAGGTGCTTCGAGGTTGGAAATATTGAACAGAGAAGTCTTGGAAGGAATGATGAATGGAAGTTGGTTGAAACTCTATAGAGATGGCCGACAGGCTGCGCAGTAATCTGGGCTATGCAGGAATACATGTATTATAGTAGATGTATCATAGTAGGCAAGAAAAAGAAGGAAAAACAAATAAAAAGTAGATATAGGAAAACTAAAAAGAGTGTTCAAGTACCAATGCATAAGAACTTGTGCAAAACGAATGGTCATCACACATCAAAATAGCACTGCGCCAAGCTAAGAGATGAGACATAAATAAGATAGAGTGTGAAGCGTACAGATAAAAAAACAAAGAACCAATGCACATTTTGGCAATGAAAATATCGTTAAAAGCATTAAATCACGGAAACGACGGTTACGCAGCGGGAGTGATAGGTCATAAAAGCGTCATATAAGTCTTAAATGGGAAAATTCGTCGAAACTCATGACAGATTGGCAGTACGAGGGATAAATCACAAAGGATTTTTTAATCAAGATGCAATTACGGAACAAATCATCAACCACAGTGGTGGATTGGACAAGTTAGTTAAGGCAGGATGGGACAGGTACGGTTGGCATGAAAGCACAAAAACATAAGAATATCTTTAAGTGTAAATCACTCTTGCATACAAATGAGAGCAAATAGAGCGAACCAAAGCAAACTAGAGCATAGAGCTGAGCTACAGCTACCAGAGAATAGACACAATGCCAGTTAGGGAACCTGTCATCCAAGATGAATGGGGAAATATCTGCTAGCAATACCATTGGTCCCCCCTAGGGTGAGTAGGGAAGCAGATATGCTTGGAAAGATTGTCAGCCTCAAGTTTGTGGATCATGACATTACTGATGAACAACCATTTCCGAAGCTGGCTAGGGAAAAGTACTCATGCGTTGAGAGCATGTCAGATACAGAGGCTCGCATCACTTCCAACGTAAATTTTCACGCAAATTTGAATGGAGGCAGTAACAGGTTCAGGGGTTACGAACATTTCACGACAATAAATGAGAAGGAAATGGATCAGGATCCCACTGAAAAAGAAGTTTCCCAGAAATTGGCTTCCTATACAGTGCCCTAAGTGAAGCTGAAGGATTTACCAAGGGACATAAGCGAGGAGGATAATATCGGGCTCAAGAAACCTCAATGGATTATTGATGGAAAAGATGATTAAAGGAAGAGGAGGCTTAACAGAATTATTTAACCTGATAGAAATGATGCTTTCACCATGGGAAACATGACCCTCGACGTCGTCTTCTAGACTTAGGCCTCTATTAGGCAGGAAGAGGCCTTCAAGAGGGAGAAGGAAGAAACTCTAAGGCTTATTGCGAAGAAGCATAAGGAATAGGAAGAGAAGGATAGGAGAGCATTCAAGGAAAGGGATGAAGTCAATAGGATGGTGTAGAAGAGCCAAGCAAAAGTCCAAAAGTTATATAAGTAAATTCCAGAAGTTCCCCTAGTAGTTGAAGCGACTATGGAGGAAAAAGGATAGGAGAGCATTCAAGGAAAGGGATGAAGTCAATAGGATGGTGTAGAAGAGCCAAGCAAAAGTCCAAAAGTTATATAAGTAAATTCCAGAAGTTCCCCTAGTAGTTGAAGCGACTATGGAGGAAAAAGTGCAAATGATCGATGAAGTCATTAAGGGCTTCTGATAACAAAAAAACTTGAAGCTAAGGAGCATGCTAGGATCGTCACAAGAGGTGCGTGAAAGTAGACAGAAAACGACAATCACAGAAATTGTGAACATTAAGAAGATCGAGGGAAAATGTGCAAAAATTTGGGAGGATAATGACAAGGTGTGGACAGAGTTGATAAAATACCTGGAGATGAAGGATGTAGAGGCCAATCTAAGAGAATCGCAAGAACAGGCGCAACGGGAAGTAGAAGACAGAAAACGACAATCACAGAAATTGTGAACATTAAGAAGATCGAGGGAAAATGTGCAAAAATTTGGGAGGATAATGACAAGGTGTGGACAGAGTTGATAAAATACCTGGAGATGAAGGATGTAGAGGCCAATCTAAGAGAATCGCAAGAACAGGCGCAACGGGAAGTAGAAAGGGTGGCTACACTACCACCACTAGAGCCCATGTTAGTCATTATGGCTCAGCGACAGTCACAGGTGGAAGTGGAGAGACTGAGGGATCATCAAAATATCCTTCAATAGAGACTAGGACCACTGCAAGAATATGCAGTGTAGGTAATTGGATAATTTTCCACGGTGCAGGGTAAGGTCAAGCAAGCATCCATTGAAGCATAGGACAAACTTACAAACTTGACCATGCAAGGAGAAAAGGAGATAACATCAAACAGGCCGCAATCATCAATGAGGTGGAGGTAGTAAAGGCTACCTCTCAAAACTTTATTTCGGCATGGAAGAGCAGGCAATAGGCCTGAGTGGCTCGGGAGGAGCCACATGTGAGTGTTGGGGGCATGTTGGACAGGTAGTCTTGGAAACAATTTTGTATTTTTTGATAAAATTTTGAGGAAAAATCCTAAGTATAGGAAAAGTGCGGGGAAGAAGAAGGAAAGATAGAGAGCGTGCAACTAAGGTGCATCCAGTAGGAAAGTGCAAAGAAGGAGGAAAGTGCACATAAGGAAGATAGCGCATAGCCAGAAGAATAAATCCAAAAGAATAAACCAAGGAAATAAATCATAACAGGAGGATGACATCCCGACTTTCCAAAAATAGAAGAGAAACATAAAAGCAGCATGAAGGTTGAAAAGCATAATAAAGTCATTGAATAGCCAGTTAATTGAGCTAGCCATGCATTGTAATGGGATTTTTTGGGATGAATAGATTAGGTTTTTAGCCGTAGCTTTCTGTATAAATATGTAATGGGTTGGGAGATTAGGGGTTCAGTGAGGTATTGTTCTGATGAAGTTCGGTTATGATAGATTAGGTTATGTTATAGTTTTTTATGTGTTGAGTGATATATATTTATAGAGTTCTTGAATGTAGCAATTGATGGATGAGAAGAATGAATAAAGGAATGTTAAAGAAATGTTACATAATCTTGTGTTGTTTGTTTTTTTGTGTTTTATTATGCATACTATTTGCATGCATCGTAGAATAGATTTGTATGATAGTTAAGTATGATGCAATGATTCTTGACTATGACAGTAACAATTATGTGTAGTAATCTGGAATATGCTAAGTATAGGAATATGAACCATGACTAAGTTAATAACTGAATAGAACAGAGTTATGCGCACAACATAATAAGGAAGAATGAATCAAGCATTTGCCTCACATTCCCTTACTACTGAAGAAGCTCGGTTCTCATAGTCCCAATAAATACCTCGAGTGAGTCTTAATTTTTATAAGCAAGTGATGCCAAAGGGGTCGGTGTTTGGTGGGTTTTGTTGGTCGTAAATAAACCGAACCTTGGGTCTTACAACCCGTGCACAGAATAACACCAACAACAAGAGAGCTAAATTTTGAAAGTTTGCAAAAAACATAATAATTTGGATTCCAAAATTGTAAGGAATAGATAGATTCATAGATAGATTCCATTAGCAAATGATCTACCCTTCACTAACCACATCACATCGAACCAAAGAGATAAATATAAAAATCTTTTTTTATTTATAATAGATTCTCTAATTAGAAAATGACATGCAAGTTGAAACTTGATAAACACTACAATGTGGCCATAATGTGCAACATGGATGGAATCGGGAGGCCGTCACGGCTAAGGTTTTTCCCTAGCCATGCATGTTGTCCCTCCCTGGCTCAGATCTGGGCTCACATGGTCTTTCTCTCTTCTCTGATCCCAGTTTCCTTGCCTTCTTCCTCAGTGATTGTGTTTTAGTACGACTCATTCCTCCCCCGTGGTTTTGTTCCCAGCATGGCAGCAACCAAATCCAATTCAGCAGCATCTCCTCTGTTTCACCCAGATCTCATAAGGATTCCATTCTTGGTCTTCTTGGGAAGTCCGTGAAAGACAATTTGGACGATGGTTACACATTTGTTTCTCTTCCTCCATATGTTTGCTTGTGCGGTTCCCTGATCTAGTGATTTATGGTGGGTACGAAGCTCATTTCTCTTTCTAATTTGGTATTTTTCAGATCGGCTTGTCTATGACTCAAATTTGGGTTTCATTTTTTCATGTGGAGCTTATGTTTTGGTGGCCTAGGGTTTTCTCTGCAACCATCTTCTTTCACCGCCTGTTTTTGTGATTCCTCTCTCTGGCTTTGTTGGTTCGTTCAGGGTTTGATGTATGCTCAAATCAGGGTCCTTATGGAGGGCGTTGGTGACTCTCTCTTCCTCATATCAGTTAGGGGTTTGGATAGTGATTTGAGGCCCTTTATAAGGGAATGCAGTGTTGTTGTGATGACACTTTGAGATCCTTTTTGCGGGTGTGCAGCTTTTTGGTTTCTCTTTTTCTTGTGTTTGTAGGATGGGGTTTACTTTGGTGCCACTATTATATGGTTCTATTGATGTGAGAGATTCATACCGCTCTAATCTGGTCCTTCTAGACTCTAGGTTTTTCTTTGGGATTGCTTTCCCGATGTGTTTTTCATGGCGAGGTTTCTTGTACTTCAATGGTCGTTTTCTGACTTATTTTGGGTTGTTCCCAGCTCATTTTATTCCATATTTATTTGTGGCTTATTAGCATGCTTCAAGGCCCCTTTAGGATTCAATTTTCTTATCACTTTACCCATGATTGGGTCGTGCTTAAGGCACCTACAAAATGTAATTTGGTTCTCCTTGAATGAATAGAATTACGTTTTTTTTTCATGGAAAACAAATGTGCAACATTAGAATTATATATACCAACACATACATGAATGTGGGTCTAAGTTGTTGGATTACTGAGAGGGGGGTGAATCAGAAATAGAGCAATTTAATCCCTTTTAACCATATAATCCAAGTGCTATATCGATGAAGCATTATTATCCAATAACTGCAGAGTAAATAAGCAATGAACAAATCTTATCAACCATGACAAAAAAATAATGAGTCATATTTACATCAAACCCTAGTGGTTCCATTACCCAAAACTTTGTGCTACGGGTCTTTCTTCAAGGGTTGACATCAATGACAACCAACCTTAATCAACATAAGTCCCTACAGATCAAATGTGTTTACAACTAATTAAAACAAGGGGAAAGAAAGAAGAAACATGACCTTGGAGTATCTACAAATAAAATTTCTTCTCCCAATCATATAATTTATCCATCTTTGACTAGTGACTCCCAAAAACAACGCAAGACTCATTAGAGAAGTAACTACTACTATAGAGGTCCTTTTTGAACTTAATAAATCTTGAATCATCTAGAAGAATAATTTTTGGACTACTATAGTTGAAATTTCCATGTTTTGCCTACTGACATGAACAAGATTTGGGTTAGTTTTGATAACAAAAATCATCTTTGTCTTGATAGCCTTTGATAATTATTTGACAGACAAAATATATGCTTCATCAAGGTGATAAAGTTTAGAATTTACATCATTATTTGTAAGATAATACACTTATAGGAAACTTGAATGATTTGTGAAAGGTCTCGTTGATAGAGGGTCACATCTACAAAAAATAATGATAATAATCCCTTAAATACAATAAATAAATTAAATGGAGAAGGTAAAAATGTTTACATACAGATTTCATACCTTCCACTTTTCCCAATTCCACCTTCAAATACATTAGATCTCTTACATTTCCTACTTAGCTTTGCTTGTCTTATTACTCTATGAAGTTCAATTGTTTCTGGAAGGTGGAATTTCTTCGTAAATCCATACATTTTACACCTATAAAATGCTTAACAAATTTACTCAAGAACATTGGAATGATTGCAACCCCCTCCTTTTAGTGAACTAATGGGCCTCCATATTATAGATCATAATTCCCTCTAAGATATATTTTGACCTTCGTTTGTACTTAATGAACCCTCTTTTTTACATGATTAATATAAGACTATGGTTTTATGCAATTAAATGATGAATGAAATGGTTGATTGATAAAGTGTGTGTTGTATCTGCTTTTAGCTCTTTTTCATGATGTTATGGATATTTTCATACCCACTAACCCATGCTCCAAGTAGGTCGAATCACCAAGGGAATATTACTCCATCATTACACGAGGAAAAAGGGGATTTTGTACCCTCATCCTCCTCCATAGGTTTCTAATCCTTCAAGGCAGCATATCCAGTCCAATCCATTCGAACTGTCGACTCAAGAGAAGCAATCTATCAAGTGACTTTGGTCCTAGAACTAGGGACCCTAATTATAGGGATCATAGGGACATAGGACCTTCAATCGAGTGATTTAAGGGATGAATAATGCAATCTCTTAGTATAACAAGAAGTTAGGGGCTAGCCTTGATGATTTAGTCTATTTTTATAAACAATGGGTGGTCATTGTGTTAAGCATTCAGATACTTGAATTCCTTTAAGTTGTATTTATGTTCTTCAGATGATATGTTAATGGAGAATTTGTACTTTTAGTCTTGTTGTTATTATTATTTTTTAAGGTTCTTTACATGAGATTTGGGTAAGATCCCTCTCAAGGTTACCTAAGGAACCTTTCTACTTTGTTTCACTTTACTTTCAACGTTTTTCCTTCTATTTATAGATTAGGTTGTGCATGATTTATGCATATGAAATATGTTTCCTATAGCAATAACATACTTATTCTAGCAGCATTTCATGTTTTGTTTACTTCATTCTCACTCCCATTTAGTTCAATTCATTTACAATATGTGTTTGACATAGATTCCTACACTTCTTGTAGAAATATTGCATTTTCTCCATTTTTATTTGGCTTTTTGTAGTAGCATTACAGTTCTTGTAGGAATACTTTGTTACTTCTAGCAACATTACAGTACCTGTAGGAATACTATGTTTCATGTAGCATCACTTCCAACATTATTTTGGATAGTTCTTAGTCTTTTTCCATTATCAGAATAGACATGTTAAGCCATGAATTGCTTCAATATTACTTTAGGAGGGATTCATTTTATTTATCATTTATCATCCTTTATTATAATTTCTGCAATAGAATAGTGTATTGTAGGGTTTGATCTATTTTCTTAAGCATAGATTAGGTAGATGTAACTTTGTTTTCCAGCAATTTACTTCTCATTTTTGGATCAAGCAACCTATATTGGCTCACCTAGATTTGCAGCCTTGGATTCTACCACTTTGTAGTCTTGCAGCCTATCTTTCCACTATTAGGACAAGCAGGGATTGGTCACTGCGTTGCATGACCCATTTAATTCTTTTTTGTAGTCTTCCATTTCAAGTAGTTTATATCTTCTCTTTGTAATTGAATTTTTGGTTCGATCTCTCTAGTGTTGAGTAATTATTATCTCTTTCCCCATGCTAAAGTGGCTTGAAGTAGTCCTAGTATGAAAATGGTCTTTCTCTATAGGTATATGCATGTATGGGGTTTGCACATATAGTGAAAAACATCTATCAAGTTTATACAAACCCTGAGTTGACATTTAAAATTGAGAGTTGAGGAGTGTAGCATTATTGTTGCCATTATTTATCCTGTCACCACTTTTTGGCACCATTTTCAAGGAGGTGCTAAAGACTGCACACATTTTTATCATTTTTATTGACAAAAAGAAAAAGAAAAAATAATTTTATAATACACGCATTTCACCTTTTATTAAGGAAAAGAAAAAAAATATTTAAGTAGATTGAATTTTTTGTTTAAAAGAGTTTTAGGATGCATGCCTATACTTAGGGATAAATCGAAAAAATCCTTACCTAAAACCCCTACCATTGAACCAACTCCTAGCAATCAATAGCAACAACAAGTTGATTGTGAGCCAACTTTTCAAGAGGGGATATAATTTTTTGTGGATTTCTCAGAGGAGGAAGCAAGAAGCTTTTAGAATCTCTCACAAGAAGAAGGATCCTCATCTAGCCACACAATGGTTGATGATGGAGACCAAGTAGAAGTCTTTGAGTTTCCCATTTAGGAAACCAATGGAGAAATAAAAATGAAAAATATCAATCCATCTACCCTTCCTCACTTCCATGGCCTTACTATAGAAGACCTTGACACCTTATTATTTGAGTTTGTAGTTGTGTGCAGGACTTATGATTACACTTCAGATGAGAAAAAGCTCAAACTCTTTCCCTATACATCGAAGGAATCAACCTTGAGGTGCTTCATGATCCTAGAAGTGAGCAACATCAGCAGCTGAGACCAAATGAAGCAATCTTTTAGTAACAAGTGCATGGACTACTGAAAATCAAGGGACACAAGAGATGAGATATTTCAAATGACCCAAGGGGAGAATGAATCCCTGGAAGATTATGAGGAAATATTTCAACTTAGATACAAGAGAGCTCATAATTGTACCTTAGATGATGACTCACTAAAACTTGTCCTACTTAGAGGGATAAAAGAGGAAATCATGAAGACATTGAATCTCCTTTAAAATGGAGGTATCTTCCAATTAGATTATGGGGACATCAAGAAAATATTCAAAAATTACTCCAAATCAACCAGGAAGAAAGGTAGAAATGGTAAGGGTATGGTAACACAATCTTCTCACCCTACAACCCTTACTAAGAATGAGATAGGAGGATTATTAGAAGACACAAAAACTGATATTTTTCACTCACTAACCATGCAGATGGACATATTGTAGGTCAAGAAGAACTATAGAGGGTTTTGGCTATTTTTTCCCAAGATGCACCAAGAGGCATCTTAGAAAAGAATGCCCGTTAAATATTGTAGAGGTTTGTGCAATCTATGAAGATCCACATAAAAATAACAAATTGATTTCTTTTTCGGGTTTAAAAGTTATGTATCGAGAGGCTAAACAAAATATGGATCCATTATGCTTCATCAACCAAAGGATACTAGGAGCACCTAGGCCATTCCAACAAGGTATAAACTACACTCATCTTCAATATTTTGGTGATTATAATTCACAAATTCCTTCTCAATCTTGTTACCATCCTAGTCCACCTATTTGTCCCATGCAAAACCAATTGAAGTACCCAAGTAATCCTATCAATCCCCCTTATCAACCATTTCAATCCCAACCTCAAATGTAAAACCCTCAGTTAACTAATCCTCCACAAGGCAGGAGACCTCCAAACTAGCAGCAAAAGGCATTGTTTCCCCCTCCTCATCAACAAAACAATGCTTCCACAAGTCTTGTACCACAACATTTGAAACAATACATTTGTCTACCCAACCAATTTCTAATCCAAATAACAAGTAGGTCCAACTTGTGTATAACAATGAGGTAACACATCAAGTGCATTCTATGGATCTTTAAGAGATCGACTTCAAATCATGAAAGGTGTTAAAGGACCCTCCTCTCACTATTAAATGTATAGAAGACTCAAGTTTTGAGAAGGAGGATACCCCCCACAACAACCACCTATTCCTCAACCAACCCAACCATATCTTGAAAGGCTTGACACCAAGAAAACCTACTCATTTGTAGAGAATGAACTCTTAGGGGAACATAAGAGCTTATGTGTCAAAATACCTCTCCTCCAAGACATTAAGTATGTTCATATATACAACAAGTTCAGCAAGGAGGAATTCCTTGAGAAACCCATAATAAATAAATAAATATTCCCCTATAGTCAATGTGATAAGCCAGCTAGCAAACCCTATGCTTAGCACAATGTTTATCCCTAAATATTTGGATCCAGAAAACCCTCTAGTGGATGTCCATATCAACAAAATTATGATCCACACTTTGATATACCTAGGGGAAACCATAAATGTTATGAAAAAGGATACCATGCTCAAATCAAACCTTCAAGGATTGCTAAGACATGCACCTATTATACTCTAACTAGCAGACAGATCAACTATGAATCCTAAGGAAGTATTGGAGGATGTAATGGTCTCCATTGATTATCGGGAGTACCTAATTGATTTCATAGTCCTTCAATTGAAATAAAAGTTGAATGGGTACACTCTCATCCCAGTAAGACCATGGCTAGCTACAACAAATACATGCGTTAACTATACGGTAGGGAACATGACCATTACCAATGGTTAATGTCAAAATAAGCTTATCTTCTACCCCCCTGCCAAACCATTCGTTATAGGAGAAATTCATATTTGGGTATAATAATAATAATAACATATGCCTCATGCCTCTATTTATCCTCTCCTCACCATTGAGACATCCTTAGCCTGTAAAAACTCAAAGGAAGACACCTTCATATCCAATTTTCTGCAAAACTTGTACACTACTGCCATAAAAATTAATGGTTTAGATGAGAAATAGTAGCCTAAAAATTATATTGATAAAAAAGAGGGTTTATGGGAAGAATTACTCACTACTGAGATTGACAACGCACCAGTCAAAACAATGGAAATATGCCCCTTAGAAATTCTGAAAATTAGTGTTAATGTGACTGATGAACAAGAGCAGAAATTGATGGTTGTCCTCAGAAAACACATTGGAGGCTTTTCATGAGACTATATATACATTAAACGAATTCATCCAAACATATATACCCATCATATATACATCAAGTAATACTACAAACCCATTAGGCAACCCTGAAGGAGAATGAACCCTACCCTAAAGGACAATATCAAAGAAGAATTGTAAAAGTTTTTGGATGCAGGGTTCATCTACCCTATTTATGATAGTGAATGGATCTCACCCTTGGTCATTGTACCTAAAAATAATGGAAAGTGGAGAGTGTGTGTGGACTACCGAGAGCTCAACAAAGCTACTAGGAAGAACCATTTCTCCTTTCCTTTCATTGACGAAGCACTAGATGTCCTAGAAAATAAAAAGTACGACTCATTTTTAGATGGGTTCATAGGGTACACCCAAATTCAAATCAGCCCTGAGGACTAACATAAAATGATATTCACTTATATTTGGGCCAAATTTACCTACAAGGCCCTTCCCTTTGGCCTTTGTAATTCTCTTGCAACCTTTCAGAGAGTTATGTTAAGCATCTTTTATGATCTCATCCATGACATTGAAGAAATATACATGAATGATTTTATAACTTATGGAAATTCCTTTTAGGAATCCTTGACCAACCTTGAAAGAGTATTGAAAAGGTGTGAATAAATGAACCTCTCATTCAGCCATGAGAAATGAAGCATTCTTATGGGTGAAGGAGTTGTCCTAGGTCACCATCTCTCCTCTAGGGGGATTGAAGTATACCAAAGAAAAGTGAACATAATTAAGCACCTACCTACACCCCAAATGAAAAAAGATGTCAGAAGTTTCCTTTGGCATGCAGAATGCTATAGGAGGTTCATAAAATATTTCAGCAAACTATCCTCTCCTCTATTCACTTTGTTGTCCAAAGACATTAAATTCTATTGGACAATAGAATATCAAAAATAATTTTAATGCATTAAAGAGAAGCTCATAAAAATGCTTGTTTTGCAAGATTTTATGTGGGACACTCCTTTCCACATCCACATCGATGTCTCAAACAAGGAAATAAGCGTAGTTTTGGGCCATCAAGAAGATAAAATCCCATTTTCAATTTATTTTACTGTCAAGAATTTGTCTAGTGCAAAGTCAACTTATGCAGTCACTGAAAAAGAAATCCCTGTCGTAGCTTATGCCATAAATAAGTTTAGGAACTATGGCACTGGTTATCTAGTCTTTGTGCACACAAATCATGTTTCCATTAGATATTTAAAGAACAAACCTGACATTAATAGTGGAATTATAAGATGGATTTTATTACTGCAACAGATTGATCTCACAATACTTGATAAGCCTGGAAAACACAATGTTAATGGGAATTTTCTATCAAGACTAACCAACATTGAAGATGATGAGGTGGTAGATGACAACTTTCCAGATGAACATCCTTTCACAATATTAGGACTGTCTCTTATACACATCTCTGAGCATTGGACAATAGAATATCAAAAATAATTTTAATGCATTAAAGAGAAGCTCATAAAAATGCTTGTTTTGCAAGATTTTATGTGGGACACTCCTTTCCACATCCACATCGATGCCTCAAACAAGGAAATAAGCGTAGTTTTGGGCCATCAAGAAGATAAAATCCCATTTGCAATTTATTTTACTGTCAAGAATTTGTCTAGTGCAAAGTCGACTTATGCAGTCACTGAAAAAGAATTCCTTGTCGTAGCTTATGCCATAAATAAGTTTAGGAACTATGGCACTGGGTATCTAGTCTTTGTGCACACAAATCATGTTTCCAGTAGATATTTAATGAACAAACCTAACATTAATAGTAGAATTATAAGATGAATTTTATTACTGCAACAGATTGATCTCATGATACTTGATAAGCCTGGAAAACACAATGTTATTGCAAATTTTCTATCAAGACTAACCAACACTAAAGATGATGAGGTGGTAGATGACAACTTTCCAGATGAACATCCTTTCACAATATTAGGAGATACCCCCTAGTTTGCTGACATATTCAACTATTTAGCAACATGGAGGTTTCATCAACACTTCTCCTACAGGGAGAGATGAAAAAACAAGAAAAGTGCTACCTAGATTTGGATCAAGGGTTATTTTTTCAAACTTGGACTTGATCATATTTTTATAATATGTGTGAGGGAAGATGAGGTTCGTGAAATTCTCCTTGCATGTCATAATGAGCCCTTTGGGGGCCACTATGAAATAAAAAGGGAAGCTTACAAAATCTTGCAAGCGGGCTATTGTTGGCCTATCCTCCATAGGAATGCACAACAATATGTTTTTCACTATGATGAATGTCAAAGAATGGAAAAGCCTACCAAAAGAGATGAGATGCCTTTGCAACCTCATATTTCATTGAAACATTTGACAAGTGGGGCCAGGAATTTTTGGGGCCCATTGACCCTCCTTCAAACCAAAAGAGACGCATATTGGTGTGCACTAACTACTTAATAAAATTGGTTGAAGTGAAGGCAATGAAAGTTGCATCAGAGGAGAAGGTGACTCATTTTTTGCAAGAAAACATCTTCTCGATATTTGGAGTCCTAAAGGAAATAGCCACAAATCAGGGACCACAATTCACCTCCAACCTCATTGAATATATCATGCAGATGAAAAATATACACCATAGAAAATATACACTATACTACCCTCAAGAAAATGGGAAAGTAGAAGTGACAAATATGGAGTTGGAAATATCCTCACCAAGACAATTAGCCTGCATAAGAAGGGTTCAAAAAATAAGCTAATTGAAGTTGTATGGGCATATAACACCACTTAGAAGACTACCATGGGATTTACACCCTATGAGTTGATATATGACAAGAAAGAAATGATTCTTATTGTTTTTTAAATTGTCACACTAAGGACAAACTCCGACCTAAACTTAGACCTTTCATCAACCCAAGAGGAGAGATTGTAGCAGTTGAATGCCTTGGATGAATATAGAAAACAAGCTCAGTTCCACATAGAGGTGGTCTAGCTACAAAGGAAGAGATGGAACGATAATATCACAAATCCTAGAAGTTTCAAGGAAGGGGATTGGGAACTCCTCTATAACTCAAGGTTCAAAGGTTTTAAAGGAAAAATAAGGACAAGATGGTTGGGCCCCTGTAGGATTGAAAAATGCTATGACAATGGATCAATAAATATAAGAACCATATATGAGGAAAGCATCAACTCTCTATTAAATGGATTCAAACTCAAGATCTATAACAAACCCCTATCAAGAGAATAATTCACAACTACTATGAAAACACAAAATCCGGATGTGGTTGAGAGTAGCAATATCCTCAACCCATACAAATGATTAGGAATTCTTAAAGAGAAAAAAAAAAATCAATAAAATATCCAAGTGAAACCTCCCTAAGACATTTGAGACATACCTCTAGCTTAAAACCTCCATGGAGGCAGCCCCAAGTCCACAATAAAGAAAAAAATCTACATCATGAAAACCCTCAGATTCTCGATGGTGCGAGGCAAGGTTGAAAACCAGAAATGAACCATTCATTTGGAAAAGAATAAAAACATAACAATTTGCATCAATTGTTTATAGACAGCATCAACTCTCCACATCATCTCAAGTATTCTAGATACCTATAAAATAAGAACAATTTCAACACATTTCCTTCAAAAAAATAAGCATTGGAACAAGAGGAATATGGTAGTCCAACACATTCATAAGATACAAATTTCAAATGAGCCTACAACATATCAACTCCTAGGTCAGCATGCAAAAGATACAAGAAGTCCATCTTCAATAAACAACGATCATCTACTTACCTACCTCAAGATTTTTTGATCATCTACTTACCTACCTCAAGATTTTTTAAGTGTGAAATACTCCGTACAAGCCAAGGTCAAATGGTAGCTATGATTTATGTAAGAATTCCACATTCTTCATCCATCAACCCTAGTATCTTTATGCACGACATTTTCAAAAGGGTAGCTTGAAGAAGTATTCATAGCAAAGAATCCCCTGAAGAACATTACAACCTCCTACTCTAATTTACCAACACTACTCAATATGAGGATAGTAAGGGAGGCTACAACGTGGATATCAACATTAGCCACATGAGGATCAACAAAAGGGAAACTTTTATCTATGGACATCCTTCACAAGAGTAGATACTACTACATACTTAAATAATATCATCAAAGTTATCTCAATATGAGAATAAGGATAGGGTAGAAAAGAAAAGAACACTCCAAAGTCTACATCTCCACAACAACATTATAGGCCTGCCCAGAAACTTTAATACACAAAATGTAGAGCATAGACAACTATGCAATTTCACCAATACAAGGAATGAAAATATCCTTTCGGCACACAAGTTTACAACCATTGAAAATTTTATGCAAAATTTCAACACAATTTGTTCCATTCCAATCTTTCATAAACTGGCCACAACAATAATTCTGGGTTTTCAATGTAAGTATGGTAATTTTGCAATATTTTTCCATGGTACTTTTGCTCCAGTTTCCCACCATCACAATGATCCATTAGCCTATAAAGGCTTATTACCCACTACACAATTTCAAAAGGAAAAAAGACATGAAGCTTAGGATAAGGATCATCATAACAACATTTTGTTGTAAATATTTGTTTCGTTGATGTCAATGACAGGGGGAGACTACAGATGCCCAAGATAAATATTGCAAGATGGATATTGTTGGAAGTATTGTTTTCTGATTTTTTAGTCTCAATTTGGATACCCTATCTTTGAAGGTCATTTTACTTTGAATACCTAGCTCAAATGGGAGCATAGGATATATGGTTTAAAATCTTATTTTGATACCTTTCCAATGATATATGGCACTCCCTATAACTCTATAGGAATGAGGAGATATGAAATATTTTGTCAAGTCAACGTAGCTAAAAAGTACAGGTCGACCTAGCCAATTTTACAAGTCGGCCCCATAAGTGAACACAAAAACACTATAAATATTGGATAGATGTGTGCATTTGAAGAGAATCTAAGCAAGAAGATCAAGTGCAAGTGCACATAAGAGATTTGAGGTGCAAAAGAGGAGTTGGGGAGTATTCTTGGGGTCTAAAGGTGCAAAGAGGAATTTTCTTGGAGTTTTAAGGGTGCGCTATGAAGGACTAAGATATATGATGTTGCAACATGCATTGTTTTGAGGTTGTGATGATGTAGTCTAGAATTATATTCTAGGAATGATGTTATAAGGTTTGTTAGGGCATGAAGGCTAAATCTGACTAGGGTTCGAAGCTATGTCTAGGGTATGAAGCAAGGAGAGGCGTTGGGGCCAACGTTAAGGGTATGATGACGTTGTGAAATCCACGAAGTGTGAAGCATGTAGGTGAATTCAAAAGTACTCTATGTACAAATATCTTAGATTGATACCTATACAGGTCTTACTAAGTTGGTGCTCAGCTAAGGAGATTTGTGCCTACATAATATATTGTTGAGTTGGTGCTCAGTTGAAGAGATTTGTGTCTCTAGTAGGTTGGCGCCTACAAAACATCTTGTCGAGTTGGTGCTCAACTGAAGATATTCTATCTATAGTAGGTTGGTGCCTACAATATTTGTACTAGTAGGTTGGTGCCTATAGACATTTATAAAGAATTTTTTTTTTGGTTTTCTCCCACAAGGGTTTCCACATTAAACTTTGTGTACTGTGATTTGAGTTTATATGCATTTACTATTTTAAAGTTAATGAATGATTGATGAATTATCATTTAAATTAAAAAGTATCTTATATTGATTCACCCACCCACCCCTCTCAGTATGATCATAAGTTCAACAATTGGTATCACAGCCGATTCCTTCGAAAACAGTCTAACCACTGGAAGGTAGATCTCAAGAGCACACATGGTTGGTCAAGAAGGTTTCTCCACAAACAGGACTATGTTGTTTGACAAAACAAACTATGACTTCCAGAGCATAAGGATGTAAACATATATAATGGCCCTTGGGTTTGATATTTGGGAATCAGTTGTGAATGGTTATGTAGCCTCGACAACTCCACCAATAAGTGCGGTGGGGAATAAGTCTAGTGAAAATAATGCAAAAGCCATAAATGTCATCTTGTGTGGTCTATCAGAATCCAAGTTTGTCAAGATGATGCATTTTGGATTAAAAAAATACATTTGGGATGGACTTCAAAGCATCTACAAAGGTGATGACAAGGTGAAGAATGAAAAACTCCAAACTCATAGAAGACAATTCAAGAGTTTGAAAATGAAAGATGAAGGAAATGTTGCAACCTGTTTTCACCTTGTGGATGAAATTGTCAACACCATCAGAGGACTTGGTGACAAGGTTGAAGAACCAATGATTGTGCAAAATGTGATAAGTTCACTCCCCTTAATATTTGATGCCAAGGTCTTTCTCATTGAAGAAATGAAGGATCTGGAGAAACTAACGATGGATGAACTACATGGGATTCTCACTACATATGAGATGAGGACAGAAAAAGAAAATCCATCACAGAAGGAAGCAACTTTCAAATCATCAAATAAGAAAAAAGGACACAAATCCTATGATTGTTTCAACCATGAATCAGATATAGAAGAAGCACAATTTGTGAGAAAGCTAAAAAGAGGATCTAGAAAATACAAAGGTAAGTTACCCTTCAAATGTTTTAATTGTGGTAGAATAAGATATTTTGCTGCTAAATTTCCATATGCAAAAAGGGAAGACAATAATGATGAAGAAGAACATAACAATAAAAGAAAACTCTATAAACACAAAAGATGAAAATATACTAAGAAGAAGAGATTTTACTCTAGAGAGGATAGTAGCTCATATGAAGAATGTGATGGATATGTTTATGATATTGAAAAGGAGAAATTCCTCTTCGTGGCCATAGAAACAAAGTCTACTAATACAGAAATGTAGATATTTAGAAAGAAAAATCAAATTCATAAGAAGAAGATATTGATGGGGAAGTAAATCTTGAAGCAGAACTTGTTAGTGCCTTAGAAGAAATAGACAGACTCAAGGGAAGAATAAAAAGCAGAAAGAGCAATTGCGAAAATATGAAAAGAAGGATCATGAACTTGATGAAAAAGAAAAAATAGTTATCATCCTGAAGACTCAATTAGAAGAGGGAAAAAGGATTGAAGAAGTCGTGAGAATCCATATGAAAGAAACGGAAGAAAATTGTGAGAAGCCAGAGGTTGAAATCATTTCCTTAAGAAAGGAACTAGAGAAAACAATTGATATGTTGAGTAGAAGTTGGAAGTATGGAAAGAGTACTTAAATATTAGATAATATTCTTAGTTACCAAAGGTCACCATTCATCAAGACAGGTCTTGACTACGATGAAAAACAAAAGACCCCCAAGGGAGATGCAAGCACAAAGGTCACAAAGCCATCAGAAAAGGAAAATGAAGAAAATCCTAAAAGCTATGTAATATTCTCAAATGATCCATCAACAATGAAAAAAATAGTAGGAAAGGAAATGATGACCAATAAAAACCTGATTCTTCTCACAAGAATAATAAGAATGAGTTCAAAAGAGTTGTTCCACCAAGAAGGCATTTCACAACCCGGTACCGAAATCTCTTTCTTGGATATTGTTTTTCTTGCAATAATTTTGGTCATAAAGCACTAGATTGTAGAGCTTATGCAAGAAGTAATCATGTGAGAGAGAGAAATAGAGGTTCTTATAAGACCTCAAAGAATGATTATGTGAGAAACAAACGAGAAGTTCCCATGGGTTTGTTGATAGAAACTACAATTCATTTGCTCCCCTACTTGATTACAATATTGAATGTTATAAATGAAATAACTATGGGCACATAGCATGTGACTATTGAAGAACCATAATAAAGTCTCTTAAACAAAACAAGGAAGAAGATGTTCTTACCAAGCATAGAGAAGAATACACAAAGGTGTGG
>CBVK0102182401.1:0-18186 GCA_900067695.1 Picea abies | reverse complement strand
ATGAGTGGAGGTGCATTCTTCTTAGGAGATTCCCTTGTATCATGGTTGAATAAGAAGCAAGGATCCATTTCCTTATCAACTACATAAGTTGAATACATTACAATTGCCACCTGTTGTACCCAATTATTGTGGATGATTTAGACACTTGCATACTTGGAGGTAAATTATACTGCATCGATTCCAATCCATTGTGATAATAGTAGTGCAATTAGTGTGTCAAAGAATCCTGTCTTCCAGTCCAAGACCAAGCATATACTCATCAAGTATCATTTCTTGAGGGAACAGGTAACCAACTCTCTGGTTTCTTTTCACTATATTCCATCCAAAGATAAGATTGTTGATATATTCACTAAACCACTTGCACAAGATCAGTTTGAGTATAGATTGTTGATATATTCACTAAACCACTTGCACAAGATCAGTTTGAGTATCCACGCCAGAAGTTGGGCGTGACCTCACTATCAACCTAAGAGGGTCCATCTTGTCAGATGGAGTATGTATTGGTTGAATATCTGGTACCTCTGAAAACTACTGGAACAACTCAGAGGGAACATGTTTTCTTTGACATTGATTTCAAAGGGAGAGAAAAGGTTCAGATGTTGCAGTTGGAGATCTAAGTAGAACAGTTCAACCATTCAAGGTTTCCATAAATGCCAATGGGGGAGATTGATGACATGTTTACATGAAGAGTGTGCTTGTCATTGATCGAAAGAACATCAGTGATGTTTCCAGGATTACATGTAGAGTGTGCATGGAAAGAACAACAATGAAGACACTGCAGAGATCAAAGCTCGAAAATAAGCATAAGCTCAGGAGGAGAAGAAAACAATACACAGAGATGAGAAATATCAAAAGAGATAGTACACATTTGCACTTAGAGCGCAAGTGTGCACCATGGACAAGGGTAACTTTTGCCAAAGCTCATGAGAGATGGCATTCCCAGAAATGCAGACGAGGTCCAAGTCATCAAGGCTCGCAGAAGGATAAAAGGTCGTGGCCTTTGACACTTAGAGATCTGAGAAAGCCAAAGCTGAGGAGGATGAGTGACAGTGGTCATTGGATCACCAATCCAAAATACCCGATCTTTGCCAGATCAAAGTATAGACATGAGGAACATACAAAGGAGGAGATTAGACCTCAATCATCGAATTGGAGCACGAAGGACTATCATCTATTAGATCCAGTATAATTGTGTAGAGGATAATGGGAAAGACCCATCCTCCAACTCTACAAAATATGAAGTCGTGAAATCATATGAGTCGTTGGATCCAGAGGACATGTGGTGATAGATCATTATTTCGCTAACTCGTGAGTTAGATAAGTAAAAGGTGAGAGTTGTAGGAAATCGTGAAATGTGAAATCATGATTTGATCGTAGCTGGTGATCAAAGGGAAAGATTTGGACCGTTGATCTGATATGAAATCATTTTGGAGTTTTGTGTATCGTGAGTTTGGAAGAAACACACAAAAAGAAATCATGATATTGATCACAAACGTCGTTCAAAGGGAGAGACCTCGACTGTTTCATCTAATATGCAGTCATTTTGGAGTTTCATGTATCATGAGTTTGGAAGCAACACACAGTAGGAAATCGTGAAACGCAAAATCATGATTTGATCGCATTCATCGATCAAAGGGAAAGATTTGGACCGTTGATCTAATATGAAGTCATTTCGGAGTTTCGCATATTGTGAGTTTGGAAGCAACACACAACAGGAAATCACAAAATGTGAAATCGTGATTTAATTGTAGTCGTCAATCAAAGGGAAAGATCTGTACCATTAAATCCAATATGGAGTATTTCGTATTTTGCAAGTTAAGAGATTGAAGGAAACTCATAGCTGAAGATCGTGAAACATGAAATCATGAAGCACCCTCATGCTTGGCCCCTGGTCACTACTAGTGGTCACATAAGCAGGAGATAAGGGAAGGAGCTAGCCATGCTAGGCTCCATTTCGGAGTTTCGTCAGTCAGGAAAACCAAGGTGACTCACAGTTGATAACCCAAAATGGGAAATCGTGAAATGACTATTGGTTAGGCATACAGTCATCATTGATGGTCATGTGAAAGAAAGGGGATTAGCCAGAAAAGATAAACATCCACTACATAGTTTTCTCAAGAAAGGAAAAAGAGCCAAAGGGATGAGTGCACAAAAGTTCTCTCTGTAACTTCTAGAGATGAACTGATTGTAACTACAAAAATCCATTGATGGTTTTAGCCAGAGTATTCGAAGAGGCTTCAAGGTGATTTTCAGAGACACTGAAGAGTCTCGAGGTATCTGAAAGTGGTATGAAGACTCATCATAGAGATGATTGATAGATGGAAAAGGTTTGAAGATGGTAGCTACCAGAGAATCGAAAGAGTATCGACATAACAACCATGGATGAAGAACAGATTCAGTGTAATCGCCAGAGGGAATGAATATTTAGGTGTATGATCTGGAGAACTAGGCATTATAAATATATGCAGAACAAAGAAGAGGAGGTTTCTTCTGTTGAGAGTAATTTTACATGGGAAAAGGAATGTTGTGGGCAGGATTTGAAATGCATAGAAGAGGCATAGTGCATGGAATGGAGATGGTGCACAGAGCATAAAATAAAGGAGAACAAAAAGTGCAAGTGGGGCGAGTAGAGAGACACTGATGCAGGCAGAGCAGAGCAATGTAGCAGAACAATGATGAGACTGGAAAGACATAGATAAATGTTGTATCACTGTAATAAATTCAATAAATAAAATATTTTTATTTTAGGGTAGTAGGGATGTGCTAGGGAGGACTGGTGTCATTAGAGTTTCAAGTGGGTGCTTGAACACAGGGAGTTGTAGCTTCCATTTGGTCTGCTGAACCGCTCTTCCGATCTCACGGGTAGTAGGGATGTGCTAGGGAGGACTGGTGTCATTAGAGTTTCAAGTGGGTGCTTGAACACAGGGAGTTGTAGCTTCCATTTGGTTGCAGCCAGAAAAAACAGGGTGATAGGGTGGTGCAAGGGAGAACTATTGTTCTTTGTTATACAGGCTGGTGCCTATGTGACTGGAATTTGGTTCTTCCATCTAGTTGGTGCTAGAACAATTAGGGAGTTGATGCTTCCTTCTATTGGGTGCTAGAGAAACTAGGAAGTTGATGCTTCCGTCTAGTGGGTGCTAGAGAAAACAGAGAGTTGGTGCTCTTAGCAAGTTGTAGCTTGCAAAACAGAGGTTGTATCCTCAAGAGGAGTTGGAGCTCATAAGTATGATAATGTAAAGAAAATAAATATTACTTATCATATCAATAAGAAGATATTTTTCCCTTTATGGGTTTCCTCAAGAAATATCTATCTCTGTATATTTCATATGTGTGATTGATTTTGTATATTCTATTTCTTACCTCCTTGCATTATTGTGATTGTCATTGAGTGATTTGCAAAGAGTTTAAAATAAGCATAATTGTCTAAGTACTCTGACAACTGATTCACGCCCCCCCCCTCTCAATTTTTAAACAATTGGTATCAGAGCCAGTTCCTTTTATTTAAAGGTTGATCAATAAGATTAAACATTTCAAGCCATGAAGGAACTTCAAAAAATAAGTCCCCTCTGTCCAATGGAACAAACTTTGCCTTCTGTAAAGTTAGGATGATAACCTACATAATGGCATTAGGTTCAGATGCCTGGGATGTGGTAGAGAATGGTTACGTAAAGCCATATGTACTTGCTAATAAGGATGACAAGCTAGAATTCAGCTTTAGCGCAAAGGCGATGAATGCTATTTTGAGTGGGCTTGCAGAAGCATAATTTGTAAACGTTATGCATTTAGAAACTGCCAAAGACATGTAGGATAAACTCATTAGCAATTATGAAGGTAATGAGAAGGTAAGAGATTTCAAGGTTCAAACCTACAAAGTATATTTTGAACAACTACAGATGAAAGAAGATGAAACTATTGGGAAGTATTTTCTGAGAGTTGAAGAACTAGTAAATGCAATGAAAGCACTTGGTGAAAAAACTGAGGAACCCTCTTTAGTTTAGAAAAATTTGAGATTTCTACTAGATAGGTTCAACCCGAAGGTCTCTGCTGTAGAAGAACTTAATGATATAAAATCCATGGATTTTGATCAACTACTAGGAACGTTGACTGCATATGAAATGAGGATAGTTAAAGATAAACCCACCTCTAGAGAAGCATCATTTAAAGAAGATAAGAATGAGGATTCTGAGCCTGATGAAATTGAAGAAAAATTTGTGAGAAGAGTAAATAAAGAATGTACCAATTCAAGATTCCCTTCAAATATTTTAATTGTGGAAGGATAGGTCACTTTGCATCTAAGTGTCCACACAAGAAGAAGGACCAGAAATCTGAAGGTGAAGGGAAGTACAAATTCAAAAGATTTGGTAAAAAGAAAAGCTTATGTGTAAACAATGATGACTCTTCAAGAGACATAGACAGTGACTCTTCTTGTGAAGATAAGATTAATGACTTTATGCTAATGGCCAAAGAGGATTGTGGTATCAAAATCAGAGGAAGTGATGTTGATGATGAAGAAGTTGTGGTTGACTTGGAAGGAGAACTGATCAGTGATCTAGAAGAAATTGCTAGACTCAGACTCAAGAAGAAGAAGAAGAAACATTTGTTGATACAGTTCGAGAAAGACATTAAAAAACCTAATGAAGACTTTTCCTTGCTCAAAGTGGAATTAGAAGAGGCAAAGAAAATAGAGGACATTCTGAAACAACAGTTATCAGAAAAGAAGGCAAGATGTGAAGCCTTGGAAGAAGAGGTAGTAAAATTAAAAAAATAAATGGAGAATTTTAAAGAATTATATCTCCAAAATCTTCCAAGCATTAAATCCTTAGAAGGATTAGCCACCACTCTAAATCAACAAAGGAATCCAAATTTGAAAACCGGTTTGGGTTATGAAGAAGGATCAAGTAATGGTCATCCAAGCAACACATAATGCATTAAGTTTGTCAAATCTACATTCATTGACAACAATAAATATAGAGAAACAAAGGAAGATAATCAGCTTCCAATGAAGAGCGAAGGAAAAAGGACCATAACTGAAACTGTAGAACAGTGAAATCGACTTGCTCAAAGAAGACAAACATTTTCCAGGTACAAATGATTTTTCTATGTATATTGTTTTTACTATTCTAACTTTGGTCACAAAGCTATAAACTACTCCTTAAAATTTAGATATGAGCAATCAAGACACTCAAGGAATAGATATCTATTGCAACAAAGAATGAGATAGCCAAGTAACAAACAATCACATACTGCAAATCATGTGATGGTTGTGAAAAGGACACAGGTTAAGCATAACAGTCATTATGATCCTTTATTCAATGAAATAGAATGTTACACCTGCCATAATTATGGACATAAATATGTTGACTATTGCTTAAGGAAATATGAACCATATTTGAACCCCTCTACTGAAAATGTGAAGGTTTGGAAGAAGAAAGAAGGTGACAAGTGTGGATTAGTGTTTTCAGCTCAAAGAAAAAAGAACCCTTGGTATATAGACAATGGATTCTCTAAGGAAATGACTGGAGAAAAGGATAAGTTTATGTCTATAAGTAAAAGCAAAACAGGAAATGTGACCTTTGGAAATGATGAACCAGGTAAAATCAAGGGTAAAGGGATGGTGATCTTAAATAATGGCAAAGGAAATACCCAAGATGTTCCTCTTGTAGATGGACCGAAACATAACTTTCTCAGTGTAAGTCAGATCTGTGATAGAGGATGCAAAGTGGTGTTCACTTCCAAAGATTGTAAGATAAAGTCTATAAAATCAGGACAAGTGGTGGCTAAAGGAATAAGGAATGAAAATAATGTATATGTGCTGAACTAAGATAGAGAAGAGTGTCATATAAGAAAACATGATGAGAGCTTGTTATGGCATAGGATACTTGGACATCTAAACTTTGACCACTTAATCAAGCTCAAAACTATTGAGGTGGTAAAAGATCTTCCAAGGATATCAAAGCCACAAGATTTTGTGTGTAAACCCTGCCAAGTAGGAAAGCTAACCAGGACATAATTTAAATCCAAGAGCTCTACTTCAACAGAGAAACCACTCCAACTAGTTCATATGCATTTATGTGGACCATCAGGACAGGAAGGTACATGGAAGGAAAACTACTTCATGTTGATCATTGATGATTACTCCAGACTCACTTGGGTTTATTTTCTCAAAGAAAAAGTTGAAGCATTTTAGAAATTTAAAATATTTAAGGCCTTAATTGAGAATCAAATAGGCAACAGGTTAAAGGTAGTAAGGTCAGACAGAGGAGGATAATTTATTTCAAGTGATTTCAAGGAATTCTGCGATAAACATGGGATCAAGAGAGAATACACAATCCCATGAACTCCAAAGAAAAATGGAGTAGTTGAGAGGCAAAACAGAATAGTTCAGCAAATGGCTAGGGCAATGATGAATGAGAAGAACATTGGTCAAACCTACTGGGTAGAAGAAATACACACAACAGTCCATGTTCTTAACAAATCCCACCTTAGGAAATACACACAACAGTCCATGTTCTTAACAAATCCCACCTTAGACCACACAGTGACAAGACACCTTATGAACTGTGGTATGGAAGATGTGCCTCAATCAAGCACTTCAAAGTCGTTGGGAGTAAGTGCTACATAAAGAATAATAATGAAAACCTTGGCAAATATGATGACAAGGCTGATGAAGGCACCTTATTAGGATATGCTACAAACAGTAAAGGATACAGATGTTATAATAAGAGGCTTCTCAAATTAGTTGATTTCATTGATGTAAAGGTTGATGAAGGAGTCTTAGAAACAAAGGTGAGCAATATTGAGTCTGCTACAGAAGACACAGATGAATTTGAATATGAACGTGTTAGCGATATTTCTTGCATATGGGGGTAGAACACAAAAGAAGAGGTAAAAACCCACTTGTCCAAAGTTTCGGGCAATAATGCGCCCATGATAAGCAACAAGCAAGACTGGGCGGTCCAGATTTGCGCTCCCATATCGACGGCGTACAGCAAATTCCGGACCCCCCTTGCCTTCCGATCTTTAAGCGAGGGGGGGGGGTCCGAGATGTTCATGCATGCCTGGTCTAGTTTCCTAGTTGAGATTGTGTTGTTTTGAGTCTTTTCTCCATTTGATCACCCTCTAAACAAACCGTGACATTAAAACTGATGGGCGTCGGGCTCTGCTCCTGCTAGCAATCCAGGGGTGACTTCCGATAGCCAACAGAACATGTACAAGAATCAGGAAAAGAAGACTCTAAGTCAGAGGAAGACACCAACACCTAGACAGACTCAAATCAACAGATAACATCAAATCCTTCCTCCATAATTACTCGAAAGAATCAACCTTCAAATCAGATAATTGGTGAGAAAGACAAAGGTGTACAAACCAGGAGAAAGATAATCAAAGAAATCAAGCAATCACATATAGAATTGATATCCATGGTGGAACTCAAGAACATTAATGAGTCTAGTAAAGATGAAAATTGGTTAAGATCAATGAATGAGGAATTGGACTAGATTGAAAATATTGAAACTTGGGAACTCGTTCCACGGCTAGTAGATAAAAATGTAATAGGATCAAAGTGGGTCTACAAAAATAAGATGAATGAGAAAGGAAACATTGTAAGAAATAAAGCTAGATTGGTCTGCAAAGGATATGCTCAAATAGAAGGACTGGACTTTGATGAAACATTTGTGCCCGTAGTAAGATTGGAAGCAATTAGAATGTTTCTTGCCTATGCTTGTCATAAACAGTTTAAAGTCTCTCAAATGGATGTCAAGTCTACTTTTCTAAATGGAGATCTAAAGGAAGAAGTCTATATAGAACAACTAGAGGGTTTCCAACTATCAGATAACCCTAACTTTATCTGCAATCTACATAAATCCTTATATGGGTTAAAACAAGCTCCTTGTGCCTAGTTTCATAGACTAGATATGTATCTACAAGACAAAGGGTTCAAGAGAGGAGCAATTGAAAACAATCTATATATCAAAACAAAGGGTAATGATTTGTTCATTGTCTTGGTCTATGTATATGTCATCATCTTCTGTAGTAATAATGCTTCACTGGTACAATGGTTTTCTTTTTCCATGCATTCTAAGTTTGAAATGTCTATGATAGGGGAACTATCATTTTTTCTGGGTCTGCAAATTACTCAGAGGTCTGAAAGAATATTTCTTTCTCAATAGACATATCTAATGGAAATGTTGAAAAGGTTTCAAATGGAATATTCTAAACCTATGAGCACACCTATGGTCACTGGATGTAAGTTAAACAAGGATGATGTTTCACTTGATGTTGATTAGAGTTCATATAGGTCTATGATAGGAAGCCTATTGTATATCACAACATCCCGTCCAGACATAATTCATGTTGTTGGAATGGTAGGAAGGTATCAGGCTGCACCTAAACAGGGTCATTTTTTAGTTGTCAAAAGAATATTCAGATACTTGAAAGGAACAATGGACTACGACATATGGTATCCTAGGAATAATATTTTTCAACTATCAGTCTATTAAGATGTTGATTGGGCTAAATGCATGGATGAAAGGAAAAGAACGAGAGGATGTGCATTCTTCTTAGGAGATGCCCTTATATCATGGTTGAGCAAGAAGCAAGGTTCCATTTCCTTATCAATTACAGAAGCTGGATACATTGCAGCTGCCACCTGTTGTACCCAAGTATTGTGGATGATTCAGACACTTGCACACTTGGAGGTAAATTATACTACATTGATTCCAATCCATTGTGATAATACCAGTGCAATTAGTGTGTCGAAGAATTCTGTCTTCCAGTCCAAGACCAAGCATATACTCATCAAGTATCACTTCTTGAGGGAACAGGTAACCAACTTTGTGGTTTCTTTGTAGTATATTCTATCCAAAGATCAGATTGTTGATGTCTTCACTAAACCTCTTGCAGAAGCTCAGTTTGAGTATCTACACAAGAAGTTGGGCATGACCTCACTATCAACCTAAGAGGGTCCATCTTGTTAGGGGGAGTATGTATTGGTTGAATATATGATACCTTCGAAAACTACTACAATATCTCAGGGGGAGCATGTTTTCCTTGACATTGATGTCAAAGGGGGAGAAAAGTTTTGGATGCTGTAATTGGAGATCGAAGTAGAACAATTGAGCTATTCAAGGTTTCCATCAATGTCAATGGGGGATATTGTTGGCATGTTTACAAGCAGAGTTTGCTTGTCATTGATGGAAGGAACATCAATGATGTTGGTAGGATTACAGGCAAAGTGTGCATGGAAAGAACAACAGTGAAGGAATTACAGAGATCAGAGCTTGGAAAGAAGCGTAATCTCAGGAGGAGAAGAAAATAGTATGCAGAGATGAGAAATATCAGAAGAGATAGTGCATAGTTGCATGTAGAGCACAAGTTTGCGCCAGGGCTAAGGGTAAATTTTGCAAAAGCTCAGGAAAGATGGTGTTCCCAAAAATGAAGACAAGGTCCAAGTCATCAAGGCTCGCAGAAGGATCAAAGGTCATGTCCTTTGACACTTAGAGATCTGAGAAAGCCAAAGCTCAAAAGGAGGAGCAACAATGGTTGTTGGATCACCAATCCAGAATACCGGATGGCTGCTAGATTAGAGTACAAACATGAGGAGCGTGCAAAGGAGGAGATTAGACCTCAACCATTGGATTGGAGTGCGAAGGAATAACAATCATTAGATCCATTATAACTCTAAAGAGGATAATGGGTAAGAGACATCCTCCAACTCTGCGAAATAGGAAGTCGCGAAATGATCTGAGTCATTGGATCCAGAGGACACGTGGTGAGAGATCAACATTTCACTGACTCCCGAGCTAGAGAAGTAAAAGGTGAGAGTTGTAGAAAATCGCAAAATGCAAAATCATAATTTGATCATAGCCGTCGATCAAAGGGAAAGATCTAGACCATTGATCTGATATGAAGTCATTTCAGAGTTTCGCATATTGTGAGTTTGGAAGCAACACACAACAGGAAATCGTAAAATGCGAAATAGCGATATTGATCACAACCATTGATCAGAGGTAGAGACCTCGACCGTTTGATCTGATATGTAGTCATTTCAGAGTTTCGCGTATTGTGAGTTTGGAAGAAACACACATCAGGAAATCATGAAATGAGAAATCATGATTTGATCGCAGTCATTGATCAAAGGGAAATATTTGGACCGTTGATCTGATATGAAGTCATTTTAGAGTTTCGCGTATCGTGAGTTTGGAAGCAACACACATTAGGGAATCGTGAAACATGAAATTGGGATTTGATCATAGCCATCGATCAAAGGGAAAGATCTAGACCGTTAAATCTGATATGGATTATTTCATATTTTGTAAGTTGGGAGATTCAAGGAAACTCGCAGTAGAATATCGTGAAATAAAAAATCGCGAAGCACCCTCATTCTTGGCCCCTGGTCACAGCTAGTGGTCACATCAGCGAGATAGAAGGGAAGGAGCTAGCCATGCTAGGCTCCATTTCGGAGTTTTGTGAGTCGATAAAACCACGATGACTCACAGTTGGTCACCCGAAATGTGAAATCATGAAATCAATATTGGTTAGGCATACAGTCACAACCGATGGTCATGTGAAAGGAAGGGGCGTAGCCAAAAAATATAAACATCCACTATGTAGTTTTCTCAAGAAAGGAAAAAGTGCCAAAGAGATGATGTCACAAAGGTTCTTTCAGTAACTACTAGAGACGAACTAACTGTAACTACAAAAATCCACTGATGGGTTCAACCAGAGAATTTGAAGAGGTTGTAAGGTGATTGTCAGAGAAGCTGAAGAGTCTCAAGGTATCTGATAGTGGTATGAAGACTCATCATAGAGACGATTGATATATGGAAAAGGGTCTAAGATAGTAGTTGCGAGAGAAGCCAAAGAGTCTCGGCATAATGGCCATGGATGAAGAACTAACTTAGTGTAATCTCCAAAGGGAACAAAGAGTTAGGTGTATGATTTGGGAGAGGACTAGGCATTATAAATATACGCAGAACATAGAATAGGAGGTTACTTTTGTTGAGACAACCATTTTCCAGGTACAAAGGATTTTTCTATGGATATTGTTTTTACTGTTCTAACTTTGGTCACAAAGCTGTAAAGTGCTCCTTAAAATTTAGATATGAGTAATCAAGACACTCAAGGAATAGATATATGTCACAACGAAGAATGAGACAACCAAGTAACAAACAATCACATACTACAAATCATGTGATGGTTGGGAAAAGGACACATGTTAAGCATAATAATCATTATGATCCTTTATTCAATGAACTAGAATGTTACACTTGTCATAATTATGGACATAAATCTGTTGACTATCGCTTAAGTAACTATGAACCGTATTTGAACCCCTATGCTGAAAATGTCAATGTTTGGAAGAAGAATGAAAGTGACAAGTGTGGATTAGTGTTGTCAGCTCAAATACAAAAGAACCCTTGGTATATAGGCAGTGGATTCTCCAAGCACATGACTAGAGACATGGATAAGTTTTTGTCTATAAGTAAAAGCAAAACAGGAAATGTGACCTTTGGAAATGATGAACCAGGTAAAATCAAGGGTAAAGGGATGGTGAGCTTAAATAATGGAAAAGGAAAATCCCAAGATGTTCTTATTGTAGATGGACTGAAACGCAACTTTCTCAGTGTAAGTTAGATGTGTGACAGAGGATGTGAAGTGGTGTTCACTTCCAAAGATTGTAAGATAAAGCCTGTAAACTAAAGACAAGTGGTGGATAAAGGCATAAGGACTGAAAATAATGTATATGTGATGAAAGAAGATATAGAAGAGTGTCATATAAGAAAACATTATGAGAGATGGTTATGGCATAGGAGACTTGGACATCTAAACTTTGACTACTCAATCAAGCTCAAAAATCTTGAGGCAGTAAAAGATCTTCCAAGGATATCAAAGCCACAAGATTTTGTGTGTAAACCCTGCCAAGTAGGAAAGCTAACTAGGACACAGTTTAAATCCAAGAGCTCTACTTCAACAGAGAAACCACTCCAACTAGTTCATATGGATTTATTTGGACCATAAAGACAAGAAGGAAGAGGGAAGGAAAACTACTTCATGTTGATCATTGATGATTACTCCAAACTCACTTGGGTTTCTTTTCTCAAAGAAAAAGATAAAGAATTTGAGAAATTTAAAATATTAAGGCCTTAACTGAAAATCAAACAGGAAACAGGTTAAAGGCAGTAAGGTCAGACAGAGGAGGAGAATTTATGTCAAGTGATTTCAAGGAATTCTATGATAAACATAGGATCGAGAGAATACACAATCCCAGGAACTCCACAACAAAATGGAGTAGTTGAGAGGCAAAAAAGAACAATTCAACAAATGCCCAGGTCAATGATGAATGAGAAGAACATTGGTCAAACCTACTCGGTAGAATCAATACACACAAGATTCCATGTTCTTAACAATTCCCACCTCAGACCACACAATGACAAGACACTTTATGAACTATGGTATGGAAGACCTGCCTCAATCAAACACATCAAAGTGTTTGGGAGTAAGTGCTACATAAAGAATAATAATGAAAAAATTGGCAAATATGATGACAGGGTTGATGAAGGCATCTTCTTAGGATATGATAGAAACAATAAAGGATACAGATGTTATAATACAAGGTTGCATAAATTAGTTGATTGCATTGATGTAAAGGTTGATGAAGGAGTCTCAAAAACAAAGGTGAGCAATATTGAGTCTACTACAAAAGACATAGCTGAAGTTGAATATGAACGGGTCCAAGAATCAGGAAAAGAAGACTCTGAGTCAGATGAAGACACAACACTCAGACAGACTCAAATCATTAGACAACATCAAATCCTTCCTCCATAATTACTTGAAAGAATCATCTTGCAAGTCAGATAATTGGTGAGAAAGACAAAGGTGTACAAGCCAAGAGAAAGATAATAAAATACACCGAGCAATCACATATAACATTCATATCCATGGTGGAACCCAAGAACTTTAATGAGGTCAGTAAAGACGAAAACTGGTTAATATCAATGAATGAGGAACTGGACTAGATTGAAAACCTAATCCCCAATGCCATGATCCCCAAGGTCATGGAGGAGGGTCACATGGAAGAAGGTTAAGGGAGGAGGTAGCA
Organism: Picea abies; assembly: GCA_900067695.1. Lineage (NCBI taxonomy): Eukaryota > Viridiplantae > Streptophyta > Pinopsida > Pinales > Pinaceae > Picea > Picea abies. The sequence goes on along the minus strand of CBVK0102182401.1, from coordinate 5,087 downwards.
AGGATAGGTGCTTAACCTGGGGATTGGGAGTTCTGATAATGGACATTCAAAGGTGTCTCATTTAGAATATCTCGACATGTGAAGTCGCATTACGATCGCAACCGTCGATCGAGGAGAGAACAAGACTGTAGATTTGGTCACTAGAGAAAAATCATCAATCGGGGATCAGAACTCAAGAGACTTGGGTGATTTGAAAATAGAAAATCCGAAGTCCTAAAGCTCAAAGAGCCTTTTCACATGCATGTGATCACAACATGTGGTTGCATGGGGAAAGCTTGCACCGGATTCTTGTTTGCATGGGTGTAGTTTCATTAGCGCCTTTGGATCACATAACATGATTCCAACATGGAATTGAAGAGTCAATCCAACTCAGAGAGAGGAAGGATTGATCGACTGGGAGGTTAGCGGACCCTGATAGGGTAGGGGGTCTACATCAAGTAGTATCAGAGCCACTTTCTGTCTGTAGATTTCAGGAAGAGGGAGGAAATGTAAATAAGAGATAGTTCGATACCATCGAGTGGTATCAGAGCATAATTTCATCTGTATATTTTAGGTGAAAAGGATTGAAGGAGAAATTCTGGTAACATCAAATGGTATTAGGTGTTGAAGACAAAGTGTTGATGCTCTATGCATAGAGGTATATTTTCATGTAGGCAACAGACATTTGACAACCAAGTGGGATGAAACCAGAGAGGAAGAAGACGAACATTGAAGGCCATGAACGTGGTCCAAGAGAAGACTGCCAATAGAGAATTAAGGTTGAGATAGGTCAAGAGCTCAGTGAGGTAAGGGCACAAATGGAGAGGCTTGCATTTAAAATGCAAGAAGATGAAAAAGTGCATTGGGTGTATGAATGGCCCATGAAGAAGAAGGTAAAATGGTCGATTAAGAAATTGTTGGCCAAAGGACAACAAAGGCTATTAGGAGGATAATTGAGGGATGTTGAAATCCTCAGAGGTGAAGAGGAAGGGGTTCACATCTATGAGCCAGAAGCTGGGAAGAGTCTCAGTGATGATGAGGAGAAGAGATCAGAGAAGGGTCTTAGAAGCTGCCAGGTGGGAAGTAATGAAAGTCCATATTTCAATGTAGGCAATGAGATGATATAATTGGAGGATCTCATAGACTGCCAGATGGGCAGGAGAGAAATCCCATATTTTCAGGTGGGAAAGGGAGAAGAGATGAGATTGTCTAATAGTCTCATGAAATCAGAGGTTAGTTTGGATCAACAAGGAATGTTGATAGAGGAGGATCAGAGGAGCATTCTGATCATTGGTGGAATTGAGATATTCCTACCAAGCATCCTAGTTGAGGCCAGAGCATGTGTTGCAGATGAAAAAGTATAAGAAGGACAATTAGCAGTGACTTTCATAAAGGAAGAAGATAAGGAGCAAACAATGATGTTTTCCCTAGCAGAAGGAAAAGAGAATTCAACATAATTTCTCAAACTTTTTAGGTAGGAAGCTGAATAGGGGATGAATGAAGTAATGGAGCTTGCAGAAGAAGAGGAAGTAGATAACATGGAATTTGTTGATTTGTATGAATAATTGGAAGCCCTAGAGAGAAGGGTGATAGTGAAAATTCAACACATCCAATAGATCAAGTTGGAGACAGATGGAGCATACCATCCCAGGGAGAAGATGGAAAAAGATGGAGCTGAACCAACAGGAGAAATGGAAGAATCTAGTCTGTCAGAAGAAGTGACTGAGCAACAAGTCAGTCAAGGAGAGACTATAGAATTGGATTCGAAGTAGAGTGGAAACAAGGGGAGGTGAAAACAACAAGGGGGATTGAGTTGATCCACCCATTACAATGAAGGAAGTGCAGGAGAGAATAATTCTAGAGATCCATCCATTAGAACAACTGGATAGGGAGATAGAAGAAATCAAAAGGTTGATGTTGAGATTAGCACATGAGATTGCCAACAAGGAGAAGCTGTGAATAAGGAAGCATGCCATATTAGAAGGGAAGAAGAAACAGCAACAAGGCAGTGGAGTAGATGGACAACTCCAGAAGATAGTTTGGGATCCAGGTGGATTTCAACAATAGAGCTAGGAAGCTCATGATCAGGAGCTGATGAATTTTTCGTAGCAGTGGAGTATAATGTAGGAGCATCGCTCCACATCAGCAAGGCATCAGCCAACACATTCATGGAAGAGAGAGGAGGCAACCCTCTCATTTTAAAATTTTAAATTGTAATTAAATGTTTGTAAGGCTAGTAGAACCAAGCCATGCTTTTGTGCAGGTTGTAGGTAGAGTCGCCTTTAATGGTTGAAAGGATGAGATCTAGATATAATTATGACTAGACAACCATTGAATGTAATTCAATGTAATTAATGAGAGTATGTGAGATGGAGGGAAGAGATCGAGGAGCCCCCTTTTGTAAAAAGATATTTGTATCTAGATTCATTAGTTCTGAGAGAGGTAGATGGGATATTAGAATAAAATAAGAGAAGAGAGAGTCAAGACTCTATTGCAGTCTGAGATTTTGTAACCTTTGTACAGACATTATGATATTAATGAAAAGGCAGTCTTTCCTGCATTTTTGTTTATGTGTGTTTATTTGTTTTATGAATGTCATCTTTATGTGTTTTATGCATATGTTGTATATGTATGTTAGATTCCATCTGCAGAGATAGGCAAAATTTACTATCTGTGAGTTTCTCTAATTTCAGTCTAGGTTCTTTGTGGCTTAAATGCAAGGGATTGTATGACAAAGTGTTGAGGACTCTGTGAGCTAGTGCAAGAGTGCACTTTTGAGTTCTGTGTTGAATTCATGCAAGAACGTTCTAGGAGGGCACGCCAGAGGAATCATAAGCTCAAGGGATAAGCCTCAAGGTTACTGAACACCTTGGAGGTAGGACTATGCAGGGAAGGCACACAGGGACATAATTGTTGAGGATTATGTGAAGCTCTACCAGGAGGGCATCGAGTGAGTGAAAGGAGTGCACAAAGGAACTATTTTTCGAGTTCGAAAAAGAGAAGTGTCCAGGAGAAGACACTCATAGAGTTACTAAATACTTTGTAGGCTCAACAAAGAGTGCTTGAGAAGAAGTTGCCAGGAGGGCACTTGCATCTCTTTGAGGGACAAAAGGGACAAAGATATTTGAGGTCCAAGCAGTTGAATCTCAAGGAAACAAGGTTTTTGAGTACTTTAGAGGGAAGACTTGTGAAAGGAGTGCATTATACCAACACTAGGATGAAGTGTTTAAATTCAACCATTTGAGGGCTCATCAAACATAAGGAGTGTATGTAGAGGTGAACTACTTTCAAGTTCGTAAGCTCAGGAGAGATAACACAAGCAGTATGCGAAAAGTGGACTATTCTAAGTCAAGAATCTCGGGAGAGACAGTGCAAGTTTTCACGTAGAGTGCAAGTACACACCTAAGTCGAGGTCAAGATTCGTTACCAAAGCTCAGGATGGATAGCATTTCCAGAATGTAAGTGAGACCCAAAGGAACAATGCTGGCAGGGGGAAGAATCGAAGGCCAAGACCTTCGACACTTAGAAAATCTTCTAATTCATAAAGCAAAAGAAAGCTTAGGAGGAGGAGCAACGATGGACCGTTGGATTCAGAACTATGGAAAGAATCTAGACCATTTGAATAGAGTCCAGATAGGAGAGAACATGCACAGGAGGAGATTATATCTGAACCGTCAGATTTGAGCATAGAGGACCAAAAGTCGTTGGATCTAGAGAAAGACACATGAGGCTTAACCCTTTTGTATGTAGGAGAGTGGACTTGCCAAAGTCCCGAAGTTTCGAAATGATCAAAACAATCCATCATTAGGAGGACAGGTGGTATCATATCTAGGGTGTTCATGTAATCAGACATCGATAGATTTGCAAGGAGCAGAGGATAAAACTCACGAAAGGAAAAATCGTGAAATCATTCTAGACTATTAGATATAGAGTGATAGGTGGCAAAGATCCATAAACATTGGAGGATTGGGCACCAGGAGAATGAAGGTGAAGACTGGAACAAATAACCAGGGAGATGGAAGGCGAAGAGATCCTAGTCGTCCATCAATGAAGACACGTGGCTAGGGTTCGACATTTCACTGACTCGCGACACAAGGAAGTCAAAGGGATGAATTTGAGAATTCGTGAGGCCCAAACTCGTGATATGATCTTAGCCATTAGATTGTGAGAGAGTCATGACTTTTGATCTGCGTGAGGGAATTTGAAAGTTTAGGGATTGATCTTTCGAGGGCAACGTTGGGTTGAGCTTCAACTTCGTTAAACGCAAAGTCCTGACACGCGAAGGAGGTTGGCCCTAGGTCATAGCAGAGGGTCACATGGAAGAAGGTTAAGGGAGGAGATAGTAAGTCTATGTGCTTAACCCGGGGATCGAGAGTTTGAGGAATGGAGAGTCAGAGGTGGCTTGTTTAGAATATCTCGACACGTGAAGTCGCGATACGATCGCAGTCGTTGAGAGAGGAGAGCGCAGGACCATAGATCTGGTCACTGGAGAGAAATCGTCAATCGGGGATCAAGACTTAAGAGACTTAGGTGATTTTCAAACAAAACACCCGAGGTCCTAAAGCCCGAAGCACCTTTTCAATGGCGTGCGGTCATAGGTTGTGGTCGCATGGGGAAAGCTTGTGTCAGGTGCTTGTTTGCATAGGTATAGTTTCATTAGGGCATGTGGATCAGATAACATGATTCCAATAGGGAATCGAAGAGTCGATCCGACTCAAAGAGAAGAAGGATCCATCGACCGGGAGGTCAATGGACCCTGCAAAGGTCAGGGGTTTGCATCATCTCCCTTCCCACCACTCAATATTCCTACTCATTTTGTCACTTTGATTAACATGATCTCAACCACTGTTGGTGAAATCCCTAAGTCTCAAGACCCTTGGATAGTACCTAGTGTTGATTAAGGTTGGTTGTCATTGGTGTCAACCCTTAAAGAAAGCTTAGTAGCACAAAGGTTTGGGTAATGGACCCAATATTATTTGATGTAAATATGACTCATTATTTTTTTTTCATGGTTGATAAAAATTAAATATGGATGAACTCCAAAGTGGTCCCCTTATGGTGAAATCCCTCACAAGAAGATGCTTTGTGGAGTAAGAGAACCCATGCTT